>JANAVB010035418.1:18956477-19027654 GCA_029216955.1 Iris pallida | reverse complement strand
GAATGCCTCCACCCTCAGCGAGATCAACGTTGAGGTCGTTGCGTACTGCCACCGTGAACTTGGTAGATTTGCTTAGGTTGATCAGCAGTAGAGAGACCCCTCCCTGCAATAACAACAGTAAGGTTCACAGATTATTGGTAAGGGACTGAATATATGATACAAAGTTTGATAAGTATAGGTACATCAATCAGAGAAAAGTATCTAGTTTTTATGGGGGGGCTCTTGAATGTGAAGAGAAAAATTCTAACCTTCTTCTTCCTGCAGTGAGCATAAGCACGTAAATATGGTGATCCGTTGAGATCAATAGAAAGAACTCCCTTCCCCATAAGCCGATGCCATAATAATGCACTGTGCAATGATAAAAAGAAATTGTGATTTTAGATTTAAGTGTATATATTATCTTTCTGAACAAAAATGCAGGAACGCGTATAAAGTATACAAACATGTCTGAATAACTTGCCTGTAGTAATCAGGATTAGGTATGAAGGTTTCAGTGTCAAGGAGACCGTAGTTTCCACCAATCAATGTCTGTCTGCAATAGGCTTTTGTGTTGTACTTGGACGCCATTCCAAGTTGATCTAAGTACCTGTGTGGCATATACAAGTCTAAACATTCAATATACTCCATGAAATTTGGTAGTAATAGTTAAGTCGAGGTTTAAAATTTACTTACAAGTACGAGGAAACATAAGAGAGGGAAAACTTACCAAATGCTATTTAGAAAAGTATTCGAGACGAGTGGGCTACCACTGTTGTAGGCTCCGCCAGCTTCACCAACCCAAGCGGAAGACCACGGTCCATGTCTCTTTATTGTAAGTTCAAGATCTCTGAATGTATTTGCTATATGATTTAGATATTCTGGATCTGTGATCTTTTTCCTGATGTTGGGGTCATTGCCTGAAATGGAAGGTGAACAACACTCAGTTTACTGAGAAAAAATGTTGACTAGGTCGTAAAGAAGATTAATTTCCAGATGCATGAATGTATGACTCTATAAAGCGACTAGCCGTTAAATGATGAGTTTTCATTCATATGGTATGGTAATTTAGCTGTTAGATTAGACAAGCTTGTTTACAGAACACAGTCACGGCATACATACCTCCTCCTAGATTGTATATATGATGAGTCATTCCATCAACAACACCAGATCCTGAAACCTGAAGAAGCTTAGCATACCACTGCTGCTCATAAAAGCCTCCTGGTGCTAACAACAAGGGTCGCAATGTGGAATTTTTGTATAACTCGCTTAGAATGTTTCTAAGAACAATCACATCTTTTCCATACTGTTCAGCACCCACACTTGCACCGATTCCACGTCCACTCAATTCATTTCCTGATACGTAAAAGATATATCTGGTAAAATTATCAGGAAGTCGATAGAAACCTCAAATGGAAAGACAAAGGGATGAAACACAAGTTACCAAATTCCCATGAATCAACTGGATAGCCCTTTGAGATTGTGTACTTAATGAAATCTCGAGCATTGCTAGAGTTCCAAGCCCCTTCCCAGACGCCATTCCGTACATGGTGTCTTCCATGAAGTGCATTCAGACCAAATGTTATAATTGCTCTGCAATTGTAAATTAGCCATTACTATTGACACATCATTTGCTAGCCAGTGAAACTTTTGATCACAACACAATTACCAAGAAGAAAAGATACCGGTCCTCAATAACAAGGCTTACCCTGTCTTTTGGAATAGAAGGTTGAGCTTGTCCCATCTTGCCATGCTCAAACATCCTTTAGAGAATCCAAACAGCTCACCAGCCACCTTCGAAATTGGCTCACATGGATAACCCAAATTTTCTACACCATAAACCACTTTATCTTGCAAAGAGCCTCCAACTCTTATCCGCAAGGGATTGAAGGCTGCAAAACCACATTATTGCTATTGTGAGTAAGTAGACTAGTTTTCTGCACAAGGATGTTGTTCTCATATAAAATGGGAAATTAAAGGTGCTAGATCATAACTTGCATGAAACATAAAATGCCATGTTATAATGTCATCAGAATGAAAATATATACCATTTTAGTGCTATAAGCGCATTACTAAGACAGAATCGCAGGGCGAGCATGGCATCATGCCCTAAAATGGCCTTCACTTTGTTAATTTATTTACTTAGTAATTAACTAGTTTATGTGAGAAAGGAAGGGCATGAGGGCCAGCCATCATGTGGTGTAAGCTACAGTTCCAATTCAACCATCAGAGTTTTTTGCCATCAGAGTTTTTTTTTAAGAATATCATCCACTACTAAACTTCTCTAGAATGATATATAGAACTTAAACGCCTAGCAATTAACATAGAACTCTCAATTGTAACCCTGGAGATATGCCATATCAAGAAGTCCCCCTCCATATGTTTGAATGATTAGCTAACACATCAACCAGGTCCTTTTCCTGCCGATACATGTTCGAGGCCTTCCAAGTAGGAAAGGCAGTGAGCAATGTTAAGAATAGTGCCATTGTATAAATTCTATATTTATTCTCTTCATCTTGCTAGAGTAAGTGAGTCTATGTAGTCTACTTTAGTCCCATATTGTGAAGATTTGTATGAGGAAATTCTCCTCCTATAGTGCAACATTATCACAATAGAATCTTATATGCAATGATCACCAATTTAAGAGTACAGAATGAGGGAGGAGGTAGGGTATTGTATAGTCTATAGAGCAGATGACAGTGGTAGTATCACCTTCCACAACAAAGATAATTTATTACCGGTATGCAACCACACCCGTAATATATCCTAGCGTTGAAATAAGAATTTTTCCATCACCGCGATTCATAAGTGAAGGTAGAAATTTTTTGTTATTACCATGGCATAGTCCATAGTAGACACATTGGATTGTGATAGTGGGTATAGAATAAAAACTACGAACCCTTCACAGCTAAAGATAACCTCAATGGAGAAAGAACAACTAAAATCTAAAAAATAAAAATAAAAATTCAAGAAGCATTTTGAGCATTCAAGACTAAAACCAAGTTATATTTTTAAAAGAAATGATGACATACCTTGAATGGCATTGGCTAAAAAAGTATGATTAAGATCCTGACAAAAAGAAGGAAACATTCAAATTTAGTTTTGAAGCTGATCAGTTTATAACGTAACGAAGAAAATTGATGAATAGGGAAAAGACCATATTGTAAGTTTTTTCTTACCAGATTAAAGACGGAAGCTTTTCCCCAAGGGCACTGGTTGTAGTTGCACTTCTGAGGAGGCCACCAATCAATAGTAGCACACACAAATTCATCATTGGTTTCGGCAGCTAGATCAGAACCACGGACTATGATGGTCACATCCGGTGATTCTTTGCACATAATTCCCGGAAGAGAGAATAGAAAGAAGAACAAAAGAAATCGAATACCCATGCCTAAGACTCCAATTTCTCGATCAAAAGAAGCTGAAAAAAGGAACACAAATAACATCAGTTTAACCACATATTATGAAGGAAAACTCCCCGATCAAACAAAATTAACTAGTAGCAATTCCTGAAGCTGCATGTTTCCCTGACTTAAAAACCATATACCACCAAGTTTTTGATACATGCTGAGCTAGGGAGCACGGACACTCCAAAAATCTGGGTGGTGCCGTGTCAGACATATTCGGCACTCCAAAATACACTAGGACATGCCAAACCTGGTGTCGTGTCCGTGTCGTATCCATGTCCGTGCAACATAGCTATTGAGCAATATTAATATAGGACCCTCACCCATCACCGACACGACACTCTAGGATTCTGATGTAGTGGTAGGGACTTTAACATGGTATCAAAGCGACCCAGGTTCAATGTCTTTGGCGCGCATTGGACCAGAATTAGAAAACTATATACGTTGCGCGAATCCGGCTCCTTCCCAAATTGGGCCTTCGACATAGGGGGTTTGTCGAGTAATATAAATAAATAACCCTCAACCCTCAGCAACACTATAAGACTTTTTGTGGCAGTCCTTAAATATGATTCTTCTGAAACTTATTACAAAAACTACCATTCTGGCCTTCTTAGAACAAGATTTCAAGTCCACCCTGCAATTTTCATGACAGTAGGCTCGAGTACCCACCAATTTTTTTCCCCAACTATAATTTGTCTCACTATGAACAGAACTTGAGAAAAAAAACCTGATGAAGCTAGTACAAGTTTATCTCAAGTATGTATGTCTAAAATAATCAGTTTCTTGCCAAAAATGGAAAAAATACATTTCATGGCCACTACTGTTTCTTCAAGGACAACCCATGCTATAAATTATCACAACCAAGTGAACATCCAAGTCAATATAGGCAATATATGAATAACAAATTGAGCATTCCAACACCAAAAGCAAAGATTCTAGAGTGAACCCAGTTGAGAACAAACCTTGAATAACTGAGAAAAATAAAAGGGAGCTCCTTCCTCAAGTTTCAGCTGCAGCTCTCAAATTAAGAACCCCAACAAAACGAAAAAAAGAGGGTTTTTATATATATTTATTTTGCTGTCACAAAAAAAGCTGCCACCTTTCCTGTGGATTTCTGCTGTGTGTTCTCAGTAGGAAGTTGGAAGAAGAGAGGGTTTGGTTGGAAATGGGTCAGTGGTGGATATGAACGTATGGATGAGCTGTGCTTTTAAAGCCTTCCTCTTCTGTAGCTTGGTCAAATATTGTTATGTCATCTACCGTAAATAATAAATAATAAATAATAAAATCAAACAAATTACTTTGTTTCCACATTTTTCATAACAAATTTCATTGATCGAGGATAGTTTTATTCTCCACAACAATTATATAATACATGAAATATTCTCAATATTTATTTTACAATTTTTTTTTTACTGAAATCATCAAATTTTGATAAAATTTGACTGACAAGAGCATTAAAACGTCATTCGAAAAGACGTTTTGTAATGAAAGTAACGTATTACGTCCTCTTAGAGGGCATTCTCAATACAAAGACAGTAAGTTTAAGAAACTAATTTATATTAGGTTTTTCAAGGACGTTTCTAGTGAAGTAAAAAAAAATGCTCTTTGCGTGGATATTTTTAGTGAAAAAGCATCCTTTGCATAGGCATTTTCTTGACCCAAAAATGTTATTGGGATGGACATTTTTATATTTTTCTAATTTTTTAGATACATATGTATTTATTTGTAAAATTAGAATACATGGGAATTTCTGAATAACTTGTAAAGTAAAAACATATAATAAGAGGTTGTGGGTTCACATCTTCCTATGCTCACTTTTGTAACACAAAAAATGCCACATTTTTTTTTAATAAAAAATGAGTATAAAAATATTTGAACTCACAACCTAGGATCTTATTATCTCACGAGCTAATAAAAAAATTTCATGTATTTTGATGTTATAAATATATAAACATATAATACATATGTCTATGAAAAATTTAAAAAATGGTAAAAAAAATATCTTTTGGTCAGGTATTTTTTAGACATAAAACGTCCATCCAAAGAGTTTTTTTTAAGCAAAATACGTTCTTCTAATGAACGTATCATTTGATATTTTTTAAAATTATTTTGTTCAACGAAAACGTTGTACGGATTGGCGTTTTTATTCTTTTGTTGTAAATTTTAAAAAATTTGTGCTCTAGGCACAATTTCAACAAATTTCGATTCTCTGTAAGCTTGAAAAAAGTATTGACATAGATTATTTTTGGCACTTCTAAGTTGTTTGGAGCTCTGGATAAAAAAACGAAATAATATTGGAATTGACTATATGAATCAATTATTTCCTTCTTCTTTAATAGGAAGGACCATGTTTATGTTATGTTCTAAGTTTGCTTTAGATCTATTTCGAACTTGTGAAGAACCGTGTCTTTTTTGGGGAGTCCAAACTTATTTAAGTAAATGAACTAGTATTATTTTTAATATTAACTTACATTCATAATAGACTAGAATTTTCTTCAACCATATTATACTGTTAAAAAAATATTTTTATATTTGAAGCTAATGACCAATTAAAAGAACATATGCTTGTGGCTGTATGTACATTCTCTACATTATTAAAGGAGGCCATCACATGTTATGTTCCTCCCAATTGTGCTGTCTCTCTCTTTCTAGTGCCCTTCCTTTGAATATTAAACTTTGGTAAAGGCAGGCACACCAATGTTGAAATGGCTCATTCTCGCAGCTCTCCTTACCTAGTCATTTTATTCAGTCTTTTATATGGTCTTACTTTGTTAGACGACAATGGACTACTAGATACTATTTGCCAAATTGAATAATCTATTTCCTATTGCAAAAATCCTGAGTCTTGTATAATATTAAAATTATATATATATATATATATATATATATATATATATATATATATATATATATATATGATCTCTAGCCTGGTGGTTAAGAGAGATGCATGCAACCCAAGTGGTCGGGAGTTCGAGCCCCTGTGGAGGCGAGTTCGGCACAATTACCCATTACTTCAAATAAATAAATAAATAAATAAATAAATTATATATATATATATATATATATATATATATATATATATATATATATATATATGAAGCGGATCAAAAGTCTCCCTTAGAAAATTCCCTAAAAATTCCACACTCTAATCCGTAATTTAATGTTAATATTAATATTAATATTAATGTTAATGTTAATATTAATATTAATATTAATGTTAATGTTAATATTAATGTTAATATTAACATTAAATACTAAAATTAACATTAAACTTAACATTAAAATTAATATTAATATTAACATTAACATTAACATTAACAATAATATTAACATTAACATTAACATTAATATAAAAAAATATTAAAAAAATTAATATTAACATTAACATTAATATTAACATTAATATTAACATTAATATTAATATTAACATTAATATTACGAATTAGAGTGAGGGGAGGTTTTTAGAAGGTTTTCTAAGGAGGACTTTTGATCCGATCCCATATATATATATATATATATATATATATATATATATATATATATATATTGTGCATATAAAAAATTGAATTTTGTCCTAACAATTGACTTGGACTGATCGTCCAAAACAATGACTTAAAGATAAAATTTGAATATTATACGAGACTCTAAAACTAATCGAAAATATGTAAGAGTTGTGTGACTTAGGTTATTTAATTTTCCATGGTGTGTAACATGGATGGATTATTTAGTTTTATCGTGACCAATCGAGAATGAGAATTATGACAATGTTTTTTGCTACAGTCATGATCTCAGCAGTTACACAATCCTCCTCGCGACAGTTTCGATAGGAATAACTTCATGGACATCGTGTCTCTTGTCCCGACGATGGTATTGTTGAATGCTTACAACTAACCTAAAGAAATTCTCTCTCATTTTCCTAATTAGAAGAAAAAAAAAATCTTTTATTTCTTGCCCCTCTGTTCCAAAAGAGGAGGCATATGTGTGAAAGTGGTCAACAGCTTCCAAGCCATCTCCTAAGCAAGTAATTTACTGATATACTAATAATTGATTCAAAGTTCGGATTTGATGGAGGCTATGCCTGGGCTGGGATGGGAGCTTCGGAAAGGGTCAAAATAGTCAGCCTCCTGGTCCAAACCATGGTGGAATTTTTTTTTTTATTTTATTTTTTTTTATTATTTTTTTTTTTTTGCCATTGTTAAAGTTGGACTGACCATCTTGACTGCAAAAAGAAACCTCTCTTCTTTTTCCTTCTTTCTCCATGAATGGGTTATAGTTTACTATGATATAATCTTCACAAAGTCGGAAAATCTCAACAACTCATGACTTTTGCTTTTGATCTTTTCTCCCTCTAGAGAGATTTGAATTTCATGGTCTGTTTAATTTCTAGAAGTGTGGATTACTATTTTTTTTTGGTATTTTATATATTATTAGTTTATAGTATATAACAACGTTTATCATTGATGATAATTGTTTAGCTTGGTGATTGAAGGATGATTCTACTTGTACAAAGAGGTCTTGCGTCCAAACCATGAAATTGATTATATTCTAGATGGAGGTCTAGATTGTTTGGAAGTCTTCGTTTGGACCCACCAAAACTTAAAGAAAATCAATTCTTTAGTCTCTTCGTTCTCTTAGAAAATTACAATTGTCATTAAAAAAAATGGTGTTTAAAATGTCAAGAATATGGTCATAATACATCTTTGAACATGAATAGGTTAGTCCTAAATTTTTATAAAAAATGCAAAAAATTGGAAGATAGTGAACCATTAACTATTTTTCTTTCCATGTTCGTTTTCTTTTACATCCAAACACAAAAAATAAATGACTCTCTCTTTTTTCAAAATCTTATTCTGTAACCAAATGTGGCTAAAAAGAAGCAAGTTTTCAAGGAACCTTCCACTATGTTAATGTTAATGTTTTCGAAAAAGATATTTTGCCCGCATGTGGGCTAGTCCGTCCGCTTGCATGGCACTTTCCCATTGGTCTCCCCCCTGTTAATGTGGGACTTGTGCCGACGCTCTGCCAATGGGGGAGTGCCACGTGACGGTTGGGCTGGCCCGCTCGCGGACCAAATAGCAAGGTCGTAATATTTTCTAGATCGTGTTTGATTTATTTTATTTGTTTATTTTTCCTGATCAAGATTGGTGCTTAATAATGTGAACAAAAGTCTTCAAATGAATAAAGAATACTTCTCAACAATCATCTGATCGGTGCAAAATGAATGTTGCTAGGGCAAGAACCCGGGCAAAGATTCATCTTACTTCGGCAATATGTGACTCCTCAATTTCGAAAACGTTCGTAGTTATATTATAATTTCGAGAAATTCTGAAATGTTTAGTTTATTGGCCCCAAAAAACATTTGTTAGAAAAATATAAAGTATATTAAAATGACTAGTATAATTATTATTATTTTTCCTGATTGAGAAAACCAACCAAAAAGAAGAAAATATAGAAAAAAAAATTTATGATAAAAAATTCATTCATATAGGTTGTTCCATAAGAAAAAGAAGAAGAAAACTGTGTCTAGATGTGTTGTATTTCAAGTTTTAGGATTTAACAATAAAATACGGAATTATATTTGAAATTACAAATAAAAAATTTAACAAAACAAATAATTCTGAAAAAAGGGTCAACGGCAGCTAAATTAGCGTAAAAAAATAAGTACCATATTTCATCAATTCACAACGATTTATTTGGTTACCAAACATAGCATGTTGTATTGATCCACCAACAATTTACACCATGCCTATTTGACACGGTGTCATGGCGTGTAGCAAGGGACCTAAACTCAGCTAAACCACTTGTTAAATTTATAGCTAATTAAAACAAAAAGTATAAAACCAAATCGCACTTTGGACCTGGTTAGAGAAAAGTGTCAATATTGTGGATAAAAATATAATAAAAAATGTAAAAATTACATATAAAAAATTGTGCGCTAGATTATACTAATCCGGGTCTATTTTCATTACACATGCAAAGTACCCAAATTTTTATTTAAACCCTTCTTGAGATGCAGTCTGAAATTTAAATTTTGATCAAAAAGTTTGTCCACACAGCCATTGGTTCGTGAAATCATGACATTTAAAAAAAAGGTCACAAAATATAGGAAAGGAAAATAATTTTCATAGAAAAAAAAAATGAAGAAAAGTGATTTTCCTCATCCATCCACGAATTTACTTTCTCACCTTAAGGATTCACTTTTCCTCCCAGTCCTCTGCATTTTCAAACACCGAATTTCTTTTTGACAGGAATTGCAAATTTCCGAAGAAAAGAACAAATAATTCATTTCCTTCCCTTTCCGCGAACCAACCGAGGCTTTCATTGGACAAAAAAAACATCACATTTCACCATTTTGGATATCCAGATCAACAAATGGACAATCATTTAACAAATAACTACAATTTGAAGACAGCTCTTTAATCTCATTGTTTTTATAGTGGTAGATCAATTTGTCGGGTCCATAAGCAAATTCTCAAGCTGAGATGAAGAGACAAACTGCTAGTTTAACGAAACAGAGACGCAGGAGGAAGTCATGTGTGTAGCCAATGTACTCCAGTAATCCAATGCTCTGCAATCTTTCTTAACAAAAACATTTAAGTAAAAGATTCAAGATTATATTAGTATTTCCAGGTTACTGTATTCAATCATGTGTGTAGCCAATGTGCTCAAGGAAAGTCATTTCTTCCGTGTGTTTGGATGTCAAAAGAAATGAGCAAGAAAGGAAGAAAAATAATCCCCAACGAAATGAAAAATAGTTCCCCCACCCACGCCAATGATCGACTTCCCCACCCAATTACCCTGGTTTTTCTAAACACCAGAAATATAAATTTGATAGGAATTGCAATTTTTAAAAGAAAAAGGAAAGGGTAAAGAATTGATTTCCTTTCCTTTCTTTTCCGCGAACCAAACGAGGCCCGTTTCTTTTAGACTACCAAGGATTCGGGTGAGAGGGTGCGTAAGGTTCTGTGAAAAACTCCAAAACATTATGGGATGGTTGAGACTACCAAGGATTTGGTCGAAACAAATCAGTACAATTGAGGAATTGTCAGTCTCGTGATGTTCAAGCTGTAATTTAGAGCAACTTTTCTACGAGGATCCATAGCATAAACAGAGCCTTGTAAAAATATGGCGAAAAGATATCAAGAACAGATAAAGAGTTGCTCAAATAAGCCAAATATAAACTTGGATGTAATCTTACATATTCTGATACATGAGAAAGTAACTGGAGCCAACTCCACTGTTTACCTAATTATCTTCAAAATACTCACCATATGCACTAACCGCAACCATACTGGATAAAGGACAAACTTTATACAGATGCAGCCTGCTCCAAAAGACGAAAGAAAGGTAATCAGAATGATAATGAAGAGAACAAGGAATAGGAGAAAAAAACATTCATGGAAAATTAATGCTGAAATTTTTAACAGAGAACTGTTAAAGAAAATATGTCTTCGTTTTCTCTTCTGGAATTCAAAGGAAGAGGTTGTAGAGTGTACAGTACACTGTTCTAATTTTGGAAGTAAGTTTAGATTTTTAATCTGTTCATAAAACTAGATTCATCTGTTCAAGTTGGTCAAGTTTGATTAGAATTTCACAAAAGCATACTAACACATGACTTGTCATTTGCCGCCTCCAAGAACTCCTTCCCTCCATGGGATCTTCTTCAAATTTCTCTTCATCCTATATACAAATTTCTCTTCAGCCTATATACCGTAAAAGATGAAAAGAATACTTGAAATACAAATCTCACTAATATCAGAAATTTAGTATATGGCAGGGGAATTTTCTAAGAGTACTCATAGCTACTAAAAGTGCATCTAGGTGAGAAGCTCCGAACTAAACTAAGGAAGGTAGGTGGGTGCTTTGTGCAACACCGTGGGTGACTGAAAAAAAATGGAGACAAAAATCACCAAAACCCAAATGTAGCAACTCCGAACTATTGGAACAGAGCTTCATTTTCAAGGTTGAGGTCCTCTGTTGTTTTTCAACTGCACATGGAGGTCACAGGCCTTCATCATGTGACCCAAAGTCTGTGCTTAATTGCACTTTTCACCTCCGGCAATGTATATTGTACCGACCCGACAACACAACCACCTTGAAAATTAAGGACAGGACACCATTTGAAATGCCTATATATATATATATATATATATATATATATATATATATATATATATATATATATATATAGCAACAGTAATCACGTCGCTCTTCTCACCATGTAGTGCCACCTCATCAAGATATTTGATTATGACATTAATTTAGTAATTTCTCGTATACTTGAAGTAACCAGGGATATATTTGATTTTTTTATTATAGGCTATATTTTATACGTGAACAAAGAATATGAAATTTATATCAACTTTGGATATATAATATATATTTACATATATTACGATCTCATGAATATTTCGGAATCTCAAACTCATGGCGCACGATTTCATGTAAAAAAAATTACTTATATTTAGCCAAACCAGATTTGAATTATATATATATATATATATATATATATATATATATATATGTTGGAAGAAGGTAATTTTATTGGATGAAGAAAAGAATCAATACAACTCTACGCTCACTATTCTCCTGCAACTAGGAATTAGGCAGGCAACAAAATTTTTAAATCACTATCTATATTATTTTGTATCCCTACGAGGGAAGTAGATATGCCTAAAAAATCCGCTAGTTTCTTTCCCACCACACGTGCCACACCGCTAATAGAAGCCGGATCTTACGGAACCAGCAGTGCCGCAGAAATAGTCTACTTGGCAGCACGGAAGTAGGTTGTACATAGTGCCGCAAAAATGCTCAGTTCCGTAGGGCTTCTGTTCCGCGGGGCTTGCGATCAACGATCATCTGCGGGACTGATGTTCGTTCCGCCGAACTGGCTAATACCACGGGGCAGGGCTGTTGTGTACCGCAAGACTAGATTGGTCCACAGAGTTGTCATTTTTAAGCGTCAACACCATTTATTAATCAGAATGTAATGGACACGTGGGACAATCAAGAAAAAAGAGAAGAAAAAAGAAAGGGGTATATGATAGCTAGCTTTTCCAAGGTTTGGAGCCAATAAAACTATAGCTAGACAACAAATATATGAAGAGAGACCAAACCCGCCAAACCCGCCAAAACAACTTTGAAGTTAAAAGTTGGGCTAGGGTCTCTCTCCGCCTCAAAACCATTCATCTCTTCAGCCCCCAAAAATCCATTTTCACCAACTCACCTACGGAACAGTCCAGATGTGGTGAGCGGCTGGGACCTGCCGAGCGGTAGCAAGTTAACACTAGAAACTTGTATGTACACTTGAACACGGACGATCTGAATCCGACACGAATTGGGAACGTGTCACGCCCCAGAACCAGAATACTGGAGAGCGGGGGAATGACTCAGCCAGCTACGTATTACGGGTAGATGAATACCGTATAATACGATCAATGCTGTCTAAAAGACAAGGGGGTGCATACTACATGAAAGTCTCGCTATGGTCACTTCACGTCTATTGTCTCAATCATTCAAACAAGAAACAGAAATAGAGAACATGTAAGATAAAGCAGTAAGGCGTCCCAAACGCTCAGTCAAAATGTTCTTGATATCTGGCTTTACAAAACATAGCCAGATGATGTAGCAAAGTATACACAATTGTTATCAGCTGCAGTCTGACTTAATTACAATTATGCAAAAGTAAGTGCAAGACAATCCGACTAACATGTCGGTGCCAAACGGCTAAGTATAAAGTAAATAACAAAACGAGTGGTGAAGTTAGGGAACCCACTCGAGTCCTCCTGCGATCATTCCTCTAGTATTGACCATCTTGGAGGTAGAAGTAAGCTGAGTCCTCGGGAACCGGCTCTAAATCTGGCCACGCAAAACCAGAGAGGTTAGACCTCTAATAGCAAGTACCACAAGGAAGCACGATATGAGACATTAAACCAGTAAATAAGAGAATATAATAATAGACCTCTGCTTGCTACTGGGATTCACATAACATCACGACACTTCGAACCAACCTCCCAACCAAACAAGGACAGAAGTTGGCCCGTCATGTCCTGATGTTCTGATCATCTCAGTTAGGTAACAGAGTAGGTACAGTACACAAACAAATCAACTTAAACGGCCATCCAACTCCTACGGCTTACTACTGTGAGTCCCAAGTTATCCTGTAATTATGCAATAAAGATTTCTCAGTTCTTACTATGGACAAGCAAGGCTAGTCGATCCAATCAATCAATTGCGCCAATCATGAATTAGACGAGTCCCAGCAGGACGCCCGTCATCAATATATAATATACAATAAATAGTATTACCAGATACCGCTCCATGCCCGTGTGGCAGGTTTGCAGTATCTGTGGGGACCAGCCGGCCTGTCGGGCACTACTAGTCCCAAGAGGGCTGCCATGTAAGAACTCGGGAATCCATTCTCTCCATGCAATCATTATTTTTATTTAACTTAATAGTCTCTACGTTGAGTGAAATCACATGCCGTGGATCATGGTCATTCGGAATGAGTACTTTCGTACGGGGTACGATATGCACAACTCGACAACGATGCCCGTGCGGTTAGGTTGTAGGTCTTACATAGCGTAATGCAACAATCCAAACTAACCACGGAACAATCATGCCTTGACCATAAAGTACACATGCTTCTTTTATAGTAAAATAAATAAATTAATAAATTGAAGTCTGCATGTGTGCCTGTATGTCAATATTCGGGAATCGGCCAATCGATTATAGTAGTTCATACTTAATATGAACGTGTCTTATTCCATTTAATTCAATAAGACGACTAGCCAGTCTCTTAGTTCCATCTAGGAACGCATGATAAATAATAAATCAAGATAACAATCAATGTTAATTAATGCCACATTCGGAAAATAAAGAATAAATAATGATTGAGAAATAAATAATCTCATACGCTGTGGAAAATGATTGGGAAATAAATAATCTCATGCGCTGTGGGAAAGGTTGAAAAATAAATAATATCATGCACCTGAGGAAAAGGTTGGGAAATAAATAATATCATGCGCCTGAGGGAAAGGTTGGAAAATAAATAATATCATGCGCCTGAGAAAAATGATTGAGAAATAAATAATGATTGAAAAATAAATAATCTCATGCGCTGTGGGAAATGATTGGGAAATAAATAATCTCATGCGCCTGAGGAATGAGATTGGGAAATAAATAATCTGAATGAGATTGGGAAATAAATAATCTCATGCGCCTGAGGAATGAGATTGGGAAATAAATAATCTCGTGCGCCTGAGGAATGAGATTGGGAAATAAATAATCTCATGCGCCTGAGGAATGAGATTGGGAAATAAATAATATCATGCGCCTGAGGGAAAGGTTGGAAAATAAATAATCTCATTCGCCTGAGGAATGAGATTGGAAAATAAATAATATCATGCGCCTGAGGGAAAGGTTGGAATAAATAATCTCATGCGCCTGAGGAATGAGATTGGAAAATAAATAATCTCATGCGCTGAGGAATGAGATTGGGAAATAAATAATCTCATGCGCCTGAGGAATGAGATTGGAAAATAAATCTCAGCGTTGCCGGGACTTCATGGCGCATGGCCTCCCGGCGCATGGCCTCCCGGGCGCATGGGGTTCCCGGCGCATGGGGTTCATCGTCCCCAAACAGCAAGTTCAGCCATGAAAGTCCTAAAAACTTGCTATGGCCATAACTTCCTCATCCGAAGTCGAAATCAAGCGAAACAAAAGCCAAAACTGAATGAAATTGAATTCTCTACAACATAGAACTATTAGTTTTCGAAAATAACCAAGTTTTAGAGATCAAAACCAAGAAAAACCGAAAATGTAACAAACTTAGATCTACAACAAATAAGCCATGGAAATTGAAAATGCTAAGTACTAAAGAGACTTAGAATCAAATAGGGAAGATGATGGAACAATAAAAATAGGGATCCATCAAGAAGCAAGTTGGCACTTGCCTTGCTCTCTTAGGTTGGTGGGAGAGTTATGAGGAAGAAGAAGAGAAATGAGAAGAAGAAGTAATGAAGAGAGAGAAAGGGTTTGGGGCTTTAAATGGGGTGGTGGTAGGTGGGGGTTTATTTCGGTTCATGATGAACCAGCATAATTAAACCAATCTGAGCCGAACCCATAGCAAAGCTAAAGCAGAGTATAAAAGCAGAAAGTAAAGTGCAGAAATAAAATTGCAGAAAATTAATTAACAAAAATTAAAGGAATTTAAATACAGAACAATACATGATAAATATTAAATGAATACATTCCAGCAGTACTTGTATTTAGAATACGTATTCTGGGAACGGGAAGTGACATCTCTACCCTCCTTAGAAAAAATTCCGTCCTCGGAATTTCAGATCCAAGCATGATAGAAATATCGAAGCTAAACTAATCTAAGTATAAACAATTGAGTAAGCAATCATTCTACAATGATAATAACAAGTAACATATCTATGTTGAACATTCTACGATAGCAAGCAATTCTACTTATAAGGTGACAAGCATGAGGAGTTAAGACAATCAAGGTATACAGAAGAAAATATACCTTGTGAGTCAAACATGTGCGGATACCGTGATCGGATATCATCCTCACGTTCCCACGTTGACTCTCCTAAAGAGTGATGACCCCAAGCAACCCGAACAAGGTTAATTGTTCGGTTCTTGAGTACCTTCTCTCTTCGGTCCAAAATAAACACAGGCTGTTCCTCGTAAGACAGGTTGGTACCAACAACCAGCTCAGAATGATCAAGGATATGGCTTGGGTCCGATACATACCTTCGCAACTGAGATACATGAAATACGTCATGCACCTCTCGTAACGAAGGTGGAAGGGATAAACGATAAGCAACATCGCCTATCCTATCAAGAATAACAAATGGGCCCACGTACCGCGGGCTCAACTTCCCGCGAACGCCAAATCTAATGACCCCACGGGTAGGTGAGATCCGCAAGAACACGTGGTCCCCAACAGAAAACTCTAGCGGCCTACGATGCTGGTCCGCCCAATGTCGATGCCGATCCTGCGCAACTCGAAGTCGCTCTCTAATTCCTTTAATCACTTCCACTGTCTGAACAATCATTTCCGGGCCTAACATCTTCCTCTCCCCGATATCATCCCATGCTAGTGGCGACCTACACTTCTTACCATATAGTGCTTCAAATGGCGCCATCTGGATACTGGCTTGATAACTGTTGTTATAAGAAAACTCAACTAAGTGCAGGTGGCTCTCCCAAGATCCCCCAAAATCTAGGGTGCAAGCTCGCAACATATCTTCCAAAGTCTGAATTGTCCTTTCTGATTGCCCGTCCGTCTGTGGATGGTAAGCCGTACTAAATCTTAACTTGGTGCCCAAACTATGATGTAAGCTCTTCCAGAAATGTGATGTGAAACGGGTATCTCGGTCTGACACAATGCTGACAGGGACTCCATGCTGCCTGACTATCTGTTGCATGTACAACTCTGCCAACTTTTCTGTAGATTGCCCTACTCTGAAAGGAAGAAAGTGTGCCACCTTTGTAAGCCGATCTACTATCACCCAAATAGCATCTTTACCACTTGGTGATCTCGGTAAACCGGTCACAAAGTCCGTTGTGATGTGTTCCCACTTCCATTCTGGGATAGGAAGCGGTTGCAATAACCCAGCTGGCCTCTGCTGTTCTGCCTTCACTTGCTGACATACCAAGCAACGGGAAACGAATCTAGCTATCTCCCTCTTCATCCCGTTCCACCAGAAGTGCTGCTTGATATCTTGGTACATCTTGGTCCCTCCAGGGTGAATAGAATACTGAGAACTGTGAGCTTCTGCCATAACATCCTGTCTGATATCTCCACTAGGCACACATAGACGTGATCCAAACCTAAGTGTACCATCTTCATGAATTCTCATCTCCTTCCTGAGTCCTGACTCACATTCTGCCCTAAGCTTCTGAATCCTTGGATCCTGTGCCTGAGCTGCCTTGATTCTGTCTACTAAGTCGGATTGAACTTGCAGACTTGTTAGAACTCCTACATCACTAGGAAGTATAACTTCGATGCCTATCTCCTGAAGGTCTTCTAAGATATGTCTCTGTGTTGTCAACATGAATGCGCCGCCTCTTCTGCTGGGAGCGTCTGCTACCACATTAGCCTTGCCTAGATGATACTGAAGCTCAACGTCGTAATCCTTAATCAACTCCAACCATCTTCTCTGCCTCATGTTCAGTTCCTTCTGAGTAAAAATGTACTTCAGACTTTTGTGGTCTGTGTACATGTCCACTCGATCACCATATAAGTAATGCCTCCATAGCTTTAAAGCAAATACTACGGCCGCCAACTCCAAATCATGAGTTGGGTAATTCTTCTCGTGGTCTCGAAGTTGCCTAGATGCGTATGCTATCACCTTCCCATGCTGCATAAGGACACATCCAAGTCCTTTACCTGACGCATCATAATAAACGGTAAAACCTCCGGGTCCAACTGGCAATGTAAGAATAGGCGCTGATATCAACTTCTGCTTCAGATTCTCAAATGATGCCTGACATTCTGCCGACCAGACGAATGGTACATCCTTCCGTGTCAATCGGGTCATGGGTGCTGAAAGTCTCGCAAAGTCTGATACAAACCTTCTGTAATATCCTGCCAATCCCAAGAAACTCCGCACATCTGCTACGGTCTTGGGTACTGGCCAACTTTCTACTGCATCTACCTTATTGGGATCCACTGCTACTCCAGCTCCTGATATGATATGACCTAAAAATGAAATGTGATCCGACCAAAACTCACATTTGCTGAGCTTGGCATACAACTGGTTCTCTCTCAGAACCTGTAACACCCTCCGGAGGTGATCTTCATGCTCATCTTCACTGGCAGAATATACAAGAATGTCGTCGAGAAACACAACGACAAATTGATCCAGGTACGGCATAAAGATGCGATTCATTAAATCCATAAAGATTGCTGGAGCATTGGTCAAACCAAACGGCATTACTAAGAATTCATAATGCCCATACTTCGACCTGAATGCTGTCTTGGGAATGTCTTCCTTCCGAACCCTCACTTGATGATACCCTGAACGAAGATCTATCTTGGAGAAAACTCTAGCTTTGCTCAACTGATCAAATAAGTCATCGATCCTGGGTAGTGGGTACTTGTTCTTCACTGTTGCTGCGTTAAGCTTCCTGTAATCAATGCACAATCTGGATGACCCATCCTTCTTCCCCACAAGTACCACTGGTGCTGCCCATGGTGACACGCTAGCTTGGATGAACTTCTTCTCCTTCAGTTCCTCTATGTGCTGATATACCTTGGCTTGCTCTGAATCCGCCATTCTGTAAACTCGATCTGATATCGGTTTAGTTCCAGGTGCCAATTTTATGCTGAACTCAATATCTCTAACTGGTGGCAGACCTGGAAGTTCTTCAGGAAATACGTCTAGGAACTCTTCAACTACCTTCGGGACTTGAACTTCTTCCATTGCCGTTATTACTCCCTGCTCTTGCTGAGTTGCCTCTGATCTGACTAAGGTGAATCTCTTCATGCCTGGAATATCAAAAGATACACTCCCTCTACGACAATCTATCGTCGCATGACTGTCTTTCAGCCAGTCCATGCCTAAGATAACGTCGAAATTTCCAACAGGAAATTCTATCAACCGGGCGGGTAAGGAATGCCCGCAAACTACAACACTACATGCTAGAATAACTCGACTAACTCCTACGAGCCCATTACCAGTGAGTATATTCAACCTCCCTGGCAATGCCTCGAACTCCATTCCTAGTTGTGTCGCAAATCGTGCAGATATAAATGAATGAGATGCTCCCGAATCAAACAATGCTACTGCGGGATATGAGGCGACGAGAATGTTACCTGCCACAACATCTCCCGATGCCAATGCCTCTTCCAAGGACAAAGTGAATGCTCGCCCTCGACCTCCTTGCCGATTTCCATGCTGCGGCCTAGCCTGATGCTGTTGCTGGCCCCTTCCTTGATGATGCTGGGGTAGTCTATGCTGGTGTTGCTGCATCGGCGGTCCCTGCTGCCGAAACATCTGAGCCTGTGGTACTAATGGACGCTGCGCCAACGGCCTTACTGCCACTGCTGGTCCTCGATACTGGCCTGCCCCTGGTGCTGGCAGAGCAAGAAACTGCTGCCCTGGTCCTCCTGCCCTCGAATTCATGGGACATGTGGTAACCCGATGATCTGGATTTCCACATATCAGACACAGTCCATTCAATGTCCGACACACATCTCTAGTGTGTCCCATCTTCCCACAATAAGTGCAGCCCGCCGGGGGTTGCTGGTTCTTCCTCTGTTGCTGTTGCTGTTGCCTGGGTGGTGGTGCTGGTCCTCGTATCGCCACATCGTGGATACGAATGCCAGTGGATGGTGCTGTTGTTCGGGGCGCCGCTCCCCCTCCTCCTTCAATCTGACTATGGGATCTTTTCTGACCCCCAGTCCTCACCGCAAGCCTCTGAATAGTGATCTCATGCCTTCGAGTTGCCGTTAATACTTCGTCAAAAGTCTGGTAATTGTGCCCCTCTATCAATTGCAAGAGTTCAAAGTGAAACCCTTGCTGAAACCTCATGGCCCTCTGTTGCTACCATCTCTGGGGCGAACCTACTCAATCTGCAGAACTCCGCTGCATAAGCATCTACAGTCTTGCCGGCCTGCCTGAGGTTGATAAACTTCTGTTGTAGCTCAAACTGCGCCACAACCCCATAGTACTTGGTCTTGAATCTTGCTGTGAAATCGTCCCAAGCCACAGGACGCCTGATGCCCACTTCCTCTGATTCCCACCAATCACGTGCGAGATCCTGAAGTAACAACTTCACTAGATCCACACGTTCTTCTGCCGGCACCTTCGCTGCTGTCAGAATAGCCTCCATATCTTTAAGCCATGCATCTGCTGAGATGGCATCCTCCGTGCCCTCGAAACGGCGGGGATTGTACTTGCAAAACCTGGCTGACGCTCCTGAATCTGTCCTTGCCCCTCTTTCTAAAGCCGTCTGCAATCCTTGGTTGAGTAATACATTCTGCTCTTGTAACTGAGCGTGCATGCGCTGCTGGGCTAACATCTGGTATTGCTGAGTAGCCATCATTCCTCTCATGATCTCCAGAAGAGCCGGCGTGTCCATTTCCGCAGGGGTAGGTGGAACTGTTGGTGGTGGTGGAACATCCGGATACTGTGATCCAGCTGCCGCTTCCACTATCACTTCTTCCTAGGCAGCCTCCTGAGGCGAGACTGGCCCTTGTTGCTGACCAACAGGGTCAGGTTGTCCATGTTGCTCCTGCTGTTGTCCAGCTCTGACCGATGCGGACGAAGTGCCCCTAAGAAAAGGGACAAGAGAACAATCAAACAACCGGACATGAAGGATCAATGAAGTCAAGGGATACCGGAATGTCAAACAAGGGTTGAGAATAATGAATCATGAGATCAAGGGGGAACACGTGTGATTGAGACATCCTATAAATCAAAACACCCCACAAGTCTGAAATCAGACCTGCATGGGCCACCACTAAAACCTTGTCACGCCCCAGAACCAGAATACTGGAGAGCGGGGGAATGACTCAGCCAGCTACGTATTACGGGTAGATGAATACCGTATAATACGATCAATGCTGTCTAAAAGACAAGGGGGTGCATACTACATGAAAGTCTCACTATGGTCACTTCACGTCTATTGTCTCAATCATTCAAACAAGAAACAGAAATAGAGAACATGTAAAATAAAGCAGTAAGGCGTCCCAAACGCTCAGTCAAAATGTTCTTGATATCTGGCTTTACAAAACATAGCCAGATGATGTAGCAAAGTATACACAATTGTTATCAGCTGCAGTCTGACTTAATTACAATTATGCAAAAGTAAGTGCAAGACAATCCGACTAACATGTCGGTACCAAACGGCTAAGTATAAAGTAAATAACAAAACGAGTGGTGAAGTTAGGGAACCCACTCGAGTCCTCCTGCGATCATTCCTCTAGTATTGACCATCTTGGAGGTAGAAGTAAGCTGAGTCCTCGGGAACCGGCTCTAAATCTGGCCACGCAAAACCAGAGAGGTTAGACCTCTAATAGCAAGTACCGCAAGGAAGCACGATATGAGACATTAAACCAGTAAATAAGAGAATATAATAATAGACCTCTGCTTGCTACTGGGATTCACATAACATCACGACACTTCGAACCAACCTCCCAACCAAACAAGGACAGAAGTTGGCCCGTCATGTCCTGATGTTCTGATCATCTCAGTTAGGTAACAGAGTAGGTACAGTACACAAACAAATCAACTTAAACGGCTATCCAACTCCTACGGCTTACTACTGTGAGTCCCAAGTTATCCTGGAATTATGCAATAAAGATTTCTCAGTTCTTACTATGGACAAGCAAGGCTAGTCGATCCAATCAATCAATTGCGCCAATCATGAATTAGACGAGTCCCAGCAGGACGCCCGTCATCAATATACAATATACAATAAATAGTATTACCAGATACCGCTCCATGCCCGTGTGGCAGGTTTGCAGTATCTGTGGGGACCAGCCGGCCTGTCGGGCACTACTAGTCCCAAGAGGGCTGCCATGTAAGAACTCGGGAATCCATTCTCTCCATGCAATCATTATTTTTATTTAACTTAATAGTCTCTACGTTGAGTGAAATCACATGCCGTGGATCATGGTCATTCGGAATGAGTACTTTCGTACGGGGTACGATATGCACAACTCTACAACGATGCCCGTGCGGTTAGGTTGTAGGTCTTACATAGCGTAATGCAACAATCCAAACTAACCACGGAACAATCATGCCTTGACCATAAAGTACACATGCTTCTTTTATAGTAAAATAAATAAATTAATAAATTGAAGTCTGCATGTGTGCCTGTATGTCAATATTCGGGAATCGGCCAATCGATTATAGTAGTTCATACTTAATATGAACGTGTCTTATTCCATTTAATTCAATAAGACGACTAGCCAGTCTCTTAGTTCCATCTAGGAACGCATGATAAATAATAAATCAAGATAACAATCAATGTTAATTAATGCCACATTCGGAAAATAAAAATTGGGGAATAAATAATGATTGGGAAATAAATAATCTCATACGCTGTGGGAAATGATTGGGAAATAAATAATCTCATGCGCTGTGGGAAAGGTTGGAAAATAAATAATATCATGCACCTGAGGGAAAGGTTGGGAAATAAATAATATCATGCGCCTGAGGGAAAGGTTGGAAAATAAATAATATCATGCGCCTGAGAAAAATGATTGAGAAATAAATAATGATTGGAAAATAAATAATCTCATGCGCTGTGGGAAATGATTGGGAAATAAATAATCTCATGCGCCTGAGGAATGAGATTGGGAAATAAATAATCTGAATGAGATTGGGAAATAAATAATCTCATGCGCCTGAGGAATGAGATTGGGAAATAAATAATCTCGTGCGCCTGAGGAATGAGATTGGGAAATAAATAATCTCATGCGCCTGAGGAATGAGATTGGGAAATAAATAATATCATGCGCCTGAGGGAAAGGTTGGAAAATAAATAATCTCATGCGCCTGAGGAATGAGATTGGAAAATAAATAATATCATGCGCCTGAGGGAAAGGTTGGAAAATAAATAATCTCATGCGCCTGAGGAATGAGATTGGAAAATAAATAATCTCATGCGCTGAGGAATGAGATTGGGAAATAAATAATCTCATGCGCCTGAGGAATGAGATTGGGAAATAAATCTCAGCGTTGCCGGGACTTCATGGCGCATGGCCTCCCGGCGCATGGCCTCCCGGGCGCATGGGATTCCCGGCGCATGGGGTTCATCGTCCCCAAACAGCAAGTTCAACCATGAAAGTCCTAAAAACTTGCTATGGCCATAACTTCCTCATCCGAAGTCGAAATCAAACGAAACAAAAGCCAAAACTGAATGAAATTGAATTCTCTACAACATAGAACTATTAGTTTTCGAAAATAACCAAGTTTTAGAGATCAAAACCAAGAAAAACCGAAAATGTAACAAACTTAGATCTACAACAAATAAGCCATGGAAATTGAAAATGCTAAGTACTAAAGAGACTTAGAATCAAATAGGGAAGATGATGGAACAATAAAAATAGGGATCCATCAAGAAGCAAGTTGGCACTTGCCTTGCTCTCTTAGGTTGGTGGGAGAGTTATGAGGAAGAAGAAAAGAAATGAGAAGAAGAAGTAATGAAGAGAGAGAAAGGGTTTGGGGCTTTAAATGGGGTGGTGGTAGGTGGGGGTTTATTTCGGTTCATGATGAACCAACATAATTAAACCAATCTGAGCCGAACCCATAGCAAAGCTAAAGCAGAGTATAAAAGCAGAAAGTAAAGTGCAGAAATAAAATTGCAGGAAATTAATTAACAAAAATTAAAGGAATTTAAATACAGAACAATACATGATAAATATTAAATGAATATATTCCAGCAGTACTTGTATTTAGAATACGTATTCTGGGAACGGGAAGTGACAGAACGTGACCCACGCGAATCCATGTCGTATTCAAATCCGTCACAAATTGGTGTCCACGTGAATCAGTGTCGGATTCGAATCCGACACGCATTCGGTGCCTGTCCAGCCGTGTCTTTGCTTCCCAACCGACAACTATGTTTGTTGCCTATAAGAATAAGAATGTTAAAATAACTTTTCAAGTTGATCCGATAATATTGAATTTATACATACTGTTGTCTATAACATGTAATCTGCCTATAGATCTACTACGATTCCCACGTACCCTATCTCCTCTACATTAATTTCTGGACCCACCAAAATTAACTATTCTTACCAAACAGGAAAGGAAAATAAAGAAAAAAAAGGAGGAAAAATCTTATCGAACAGGAAAAAAATAAAGAGGAAAAAGAGCGGTTCATTTGGAGTAGTTGGAGTGTACCATTGTGTGCCAATATCAAGGAGGCACTTCAAAAATAGTAATTTATACAATTTCTAATAATTTGGAGTATGTGTTTGAAGAATCTCCATTGTTGATGCTCGAGTTTTTGTCGGCAATAATTTAGTAATGGGTTTGATACAAGTCAGGACAACCAATCATTTTTATTTTAGTTTTTGTTCATTTGTCCGCAACTCGCCAGTCAATTCTGGTATGTTCGACTACAACTTAAATTTTGTCTTTGTTCCTCAATTTCTTATTCTAAGGACTAATTAGATTGTGTGTAGGGTGTTTGAAAACTACTTTGATGCTGTTGTTTCCTTATATTTTCTTTCAATGGTATTTATATTATTAGACGGGCACCAACCATAAGGGAAACAATGAAGTTTGTTAATGGTTTTGACCAGAGGAGCAAATGGTTTTGTCTTGACAATGACAAACAGGAGAAGAAACAAAAGGAAAACATCAATGGTAGTCTCTACTCGATAAAACCTCCGCATCAGTTACAGAACCTGGCTCTTTTGTACAACTAAAATGAACTATGCAAATGGCCATCTACAATTTTCCAATTTTATGAAATCATGAAATAGCACAGTTATGCCCATAAACCTACAAAGCTTTTGCAAATATGTCTCAAATGTACTCGAAATGACTTTTGCAGCTCTTATGATCATGCAAATTATGTAATAATACACTCAGTGTGTTTTGGCCCACATTAAGTAAATGGCGTTCGAAAAGACCCAGAATGACTCTATCAACTAGTCCCTTATGACAAAAACTAGGCAACCCTCCATAATAAGTTTTCCCTCATAAATCCTTAGATCCCAACATTTCCATCATATGATAACAAATGTCCTTAAAGCAGCTAATTCAAGTACAATTGTTGGCCAACATATATGGGCAAAAAAAAGAGTTTCCATCAAAATGATGGCCTTGCCACCTCACCTTTTAAGCAAATCTATTCTGGAGATTTGAGCAAAATCACTAGCTCCCCCCTCATAAACATTTAGGGATACAAAATTACAAATACAGCTACGTTTTCCATAAGTAATGGAGAACTTTCTTGCTAAGTTAATATAATATCAAAGAAATTTACCTTTCACTAGATTGTAAGCAACTCCACTCACTAAGAATCTATAATACTTTTAATTTTAGATGTTCTTTACAAAACTCATATATCTGTTTGCGTACATGCATAACACCTACCTTCTAACTATTTGACGAGAAAACCCTTGAAATTAACCTGAGTAAGTTTAGATTAAGATGCTACCTACACATTTAACCATTAAAGGAATTGTGTAATTGACATTCAAATATCTCATTGTTATTGATATAACTTCATCAGGAGCAATGCAATGTATTTTCTTAAAATGCTAACGACAGAGTTATCTCAGATGTGGATATAACTTTCATCTAAGTGATGGTGGCAGATGATCCTAATGGATCTGCAGCATTAAAATTGAAGGCATATCTGTAATGAGAAAGTTCTACACAAAATCATTGCTTCAAATTCAAATAACTGACCTAATGCATGTTAGGATTACTTTGATTGCAACTGACATAAAACATAGTACGAAGAAAAGCATAGCTTGAAGGACTTACCTTCAAGCATCACTCAAAGTCTGATGCCTCTTCAGAGTCAGAGAGCGGCAAAAGAGTGCAAATTCCAAGCATATGCCCATTAAGGCATACATAATACTCTATGCCATCATCATAAGAACCCAACCTGCTGCTTGCACTCCTTGGTATCATCTTGGCTTGTAGCATGCTCCACAACTTTGCCTTGCAATACGGGCAGACCTCCGAGGGATGGAGCTTGGCCTCCCTATTAATCAGCAGCTTCCTAACTGTTGAATTTGAAAAAGATCTGAAGATGCCACGAAAGAACCCAATATCACCCTCTTCTCCTTGATCAAGATGCTCGCAGGGATCTGATACATATAAAACGTCTGTTCTGCACTGTGGAATAAGAAAACTTTTCCCTGATGTCCCAGAAAACCGTGTCCTATAGACAAAGTGACCAGGAATGTTAATGCTGTTGAATAGACCCCCTTTGGTGCACCCTGGACAGTAAACTAGAAGTTTTGCAAGTGCTTTCCAGTTTCCATCAACACTATAGCTTCCACTGGATTGCATATCTAGCATCATCTTTGGGGCCCGAGTTCGGAAGAATTCTTTCCACAAAACCCTCTTGGCAATATCATCAAACCATTTGCAAACAGAGGACATTGTCGCAATTAATTTAGGGTTCCAGTTGAGGTGTTGGAATACTAGGAATATTGCATCCTCACTTAAATGACCCTTCGTGCATACGCAAGCTGCCGAGTGTGTACAACGGTACTTCTTCGCAACCAACATTCTTTCCGACCTTTATAATTGGCAGCTGCAAAAGACCTCTTTAATAATACAAAATATTGATGAGATAACATTCAAAAGCTTAAGTCATTTATGTCACCCTTATTAACAATATAATTGATAATACAATATGGACAATATAATTGATTAATAAGATTCATGATTCATGTGGTTTTCAACTATTTGTTTTAAACATGGTTAGAAGTAAGCTTATTTATGAATCTACAATAGAGAGGAGTAAGCCTAAGGATTATTATATTTATATTTATATTTATCACAATAAAGAAAAAAAAAATAGTGATCCGAAATAAAGAGTTTTTTGCACTTAAATACCATGAATGGTTGCCCTATGTTCATGTTAGAGTTAGATATTAGCCATAAGTCTTAGCTCCTCTACTGGGAGCTTCTCTTATTGGGAGTAAGCCTACCCTCTACTGGGCATCCCTTATTCGGCGTACATATATCCTCTTACCCGTAAATAAAGGGCCCAAGCTCTTGATACATTGTATCAGAGCCTTCATCTAACTACCATTTCCTTCATATCTCCCTAGGATTTCAACTTTTCCCTATTTTTTTACTACCCCCTCCCCCCCCCCCCCCCCCCCAACACACACACACACAAAAAAAACAACATCCTGCCGTCATCTCTCCTCCGGCCATCCTACCGCCGCCTACCTCAATAAAAAAAAAAGTGAAACAAGGAGAGGGAAGTGTGACATCATCCCTAAGCCACATCACCATGCCACGTCAACAGTGATGTCTACGTGACACATTTTAAGTCCTAGATTTCTGCCAAAAAAACTACTAGTAAAATCCATGACAACATCAAACATTCTTGTTTTTTTCCTCTTAGTTATTCTCCATGGTACTCTTCTCTTAGATACCCTAACCATGTATCTTACTTTGCTTTTCTTGATGGCATTCTTAGATGTACTATGGCTTGTGTTGTCGCCCCTCTGATGTATTTTTCTTTTACTCACTCCCTACTCTTCTCATCTCTTCTAGCGTTTAGAGCATAACTCTTTGCATTTTTCACTTTACTAATTTATGAGCTGACTAGTGATCACTATGGCTTCATCATCTACTACGTTTTGGAGGTGTCTTCCTCTTCTATTACTACTGGGATTCTATCCCCTCTCTTCCGGTCCTCTTCGTCGATCCATGACTCTAAAGTCGTACTCGTTGTTGGCGATCCATGACTTTAAAGTCGTACTTTGTAGTATTGGTACCATGGTTAAGCTAAATGGTACCAACTATTTTCTACGGACGCAAGCATTCTGACTCTTCGTGGGATTGCAGAGCAAGCTCCAACATCCCATTGCTCCTCATGTTGACGCTTCCAACACTATGAAGCATGCCTCCCAGCAACATGAAGACCATTTTCTGCTGAATAGGCTTCTCAACAATATGGAGCCTAGCATTTTTTCTACTTTTAAGGCACACTTTGTTTGTGACATCACAAAGTCTTCCGTACTAATAATGCTTTAGAATACCTGCATCATGTTTTGTGTGTTTATTGTGCTTCACCTGAGATTATTCACCAAACATCTTGTGCCAATACTTCCCAAGAGAATGGTATAGTTGAAAGCAAGAATCAGCGTCTTCTCGACATCGCTCGTGCTCTACCGTCATAACAGGTTTATACTTGTCATTGTCATGGATGCATGCTTATAATAATACCTTCCCTCATCCCTACTATGGTAGATCCTCCAAACCTGCTGGGGTCCTCCACCTCTCCCCTATTTGGATCTCTGGATTGTTCGCGAAGGTAAATGTAATCATTGTTCTTATTATATGGATGGATTTGTATCTTTGGATGTCTTGGCTCTTCCTGTCGTAAGTTTGCCTTGTCTCTATATTATTTCTATTACCAAGACTTGTCAAGAGGCACTTGTTATACCAACCCAAAGGAAAAGGATGCCCTGTGATATCGTGGCACATGGAACCTATGTTTTCACAGGCGACGCCTAGGCGCGCTTAGGCGGCCTAGGCGTGCCTGTGACAGAGGACTCGCCTCGACCTGGGGAAAATTTCCCTGGGTGAGGCGATGCTCGCCTAGGCCCCCGCCTAGGGTCGCCCAGGGGAAAAAATGACCCGCCTAGGGTCGCC
This sequence comes from Iris pallida, assembly GCA_029216955.1. NCBI lineage: Eukaryota > Viridiplantae > Streptophyta > Magnoliopsida > Asparagales > Iridaceae > Iris > Iris pallida. The sequence continues at coordinate 18,998,937 of JANAVB010035418.1, read as the reverse complement.
TAGGGCCGCACAATTATATTTACTATCTTTTCTTGATGTTGAACATTTATTATTTCATCTTTTTGGCTTCTTATATTACTTTTGTACTTATTGGTTAATGTTTATTGCTTATTAGTTATACTACATATTTGTTGTATACATAAATGCATAATTTTTTAATTCAAGAGCAGCAGATTCTGGGCGGGCGCTTAGGCGACGCCTAGGCGCGCCTAGGCGAGGCGGGTGGCCTGTCGCGTCGCCTCGCCTAGCGCCCAGTACAACATAGCATGGAACTTGGTTCAGTACTCTTAGTGGTGATGTTGCTTGTCGGTGGGTGTTCGCTCTATTGGCCGCCGTTATAAAGCTCGTCTTATAGCGAAAGGCTTCACATACACTTATTTTGTTGACTACATTAAGACTTCCTCTCTTGCTCATCTAAACTCTATTTGTGTTCTCCTCTCTCGGTAATTGAAGTGTTGGGTTGTATATCGTTTCCGGTTGAGTGCTCAAATGGAGGATGGCAATGGAGTTGGTAATTTAGTCTCACAACGGTTAGGAGGTGGGATCATGTGGTGTAGATAATTGGGATTGGTTCAGGCCTTACATGAGAATTCTCTTTTAAGGCATATAGGCTCAATCCAATAACGCATCTTATGGGCCAACTCCGGTTCGAATCACACTGCGTTCCCAACAAGTCAGAGTCCATGGTTACGGGACTGGTTTGAGTGGCTCTAATTGGTTCGAGACAGATGGTGTTGAACTGTCACGCCCCAGAACCAGAATACTGGAGAGCGGGGGAATGACTCAGCCAGCTACGTATTACGGGTAGATGAATACCGTATAATACGATCAATGCTGTCTAATAAGACGAGGGGGTGCATACTACATAAAAGTCTCACTATGGTCACTTCCCATCTATTGTCTCAATCATTCAAACAAGAAACAGAAATAGAGAACATGTGAGATAAAGCAGTAAGGCGTCCCAAACGCTCAGTCAAAATGTTCTTGATATCTGGCTTTACAAAACACAGCCAGATGATGTAGTAAGTATACACAATTGTTATCAGCTGCAGCCTGACTTAGTTACAATTATGCAAAAGTAGGTACAAGACAATCCGACTAACATGTCGGTGCCAAACGGCAAAGTATAAAGTATTTAACAAAACGAGCGGGGAAATAAGAAAACCCACTCGAGCCCTCCTGCGATCATCCCTCTAGTGTTGACCATCGTGGAGGTAGAAGTAAGCTGGATCCTCGGGGACCGGCTCTAAATCTGGCCATGCAAAACCAGCGAGGTTAGACCTCTAACAGCAAGTACCGCAAGGAAGCACGATATGAGGGATTAAAACCAGTAATGAGAAAATATGATAAATAGATCTCTGCTTTCTACTGGGATTCACATAGTATCACGACACTTCGAACCAACCTCCCAACCAAACAAGGACAGAAGTTGGCACGTCATGTCCTGACATTCTGATCATCTCAGTTAGGTAACAGAGGACATACAGTACACAAACAAATTAATTTAAACGGCCATTCAACTACTACGGCTTGCTACTGTGAGTTCCAAGTTATCCTGGAATTATGCAATAGAGATTCCTCAGTTCTTACTATGTGCAAGCAAGGCTAGTTTACCCAGTCAATCAATTGCGCCAATCATGAATTAGACGAGTCCCAGCAGGACGCCCGTCATCAATATACAATATACAATAGATAATATAACCAGATACCGCTCCCTGCCCGTGTGGCAGATTTGCAGTATCTGTGGGGACCAGCCGGCCTGTCGGGCACTAGTAGTCCCAAGAGGGCTGCCATGTAAGAACTCGGGAATCCATTCTCTCCATGCAATCATTATTTTATTTAACTTAATAGTCTCTACGTTAAGTGAAATCTCATGCCGTGGGTCATGGTCATTCAAATGAGTACTTTCGTACGGGGTACGATATGCACAACTCTACAACGATACCAGTGCGGTTAGGTTGCAGGTCTTACATAGCGTAATGCAATAATCAGAACTAACCACGGAGTAATAATGCCTTGACCATAAAGTACACATGCTGCTTTTGTAAAATAAATAAATAAATAAATTGAAGCCTGTATGTGCCTGTATGTCAATATTCGGGATCAGCCAGTCGATTACAATAGTTCATATTTAATATGAACGTGTCTCATTCATTCAATTCAATAAGACGACTAGCCAGTCTCTTAGTTCCAACTAGGAACGCATGATCAATTATTAGTCAAAGTAACAATCGGGGTCAATTCGTGACAAGGCATGAAAGTCAAATTAGTATTAAGCATGGTCGAGTCTATAACTAGCATAAAATAGTTGGTAACACATTCTTGAAGCCAAGAAAAAGATCTACAACTTTCATGTTGGGAGTTGAAAGAAATTCTAGCCATAATTCAGTCAAAATAGGACATATAACAGTCAGAAACAACCAAAATAGGCATATGCGGCCTATTCAGCGACATGCATGCGGACCAACTGCGACATGCGGCCTATGCGGCCCAACCGCGACATCTATGCGGCTCAACTGCGACATGTGACCTCATGCGGCCCAACCGCGACATCTATGCGGCTCAACTGCGACATGTGGCCTCATGCGACCCAACCGCGACATCTATGCGGCTCTACTGCGACATGCGGCCTATGCGGCCCAACCACGACATCTATGCGGCTCTACTGCGACATGCGGCCTCATGCGGCCCAACCGCGACATCTATGCGGCTCAACTGCGACATGTGCCTCATGCGGCTCATCCGCGACATCTATGCGGCTCTACTGCGACATGCGGCCTATGCGGCCCAACCGCGACATCTATGCGGCTCTACTGCGACATGCGGCCTCATGCGGCCCAACCGCGACATCTATGCGGCTCAACTGCGACATGTGCCTCATGCGGCTCATCCGCGACATCTATGCGGCTCTACTTGCGACATGCGGCCTCATGCGGTCCAACCGCGACATCTATGCGGCTCTACTGCGACATGTGCCTCATGCTGCAGATGAACATAGAAGTTTGACCAAAATTGTTTTGGCCATAACTTTCTCAAAATAAATCGGAATCTAACTTTTCAAAAGCCAAAGTTTAGCAGAATTAAATTCTCTGCAACATGGAACCACTTATTTTTGAAAACAACAAAGTTTGATAGATCAAAACCATAAAATCCATATGAAAACCAAAACTTGAAACTTAGATCTACACCCAACCATCCATGGAAATCAAGAACTTCAAGACCTAAACTTGTAGAGGAAGAGAAGATGAACATAGACTAAAAATAAATAGGGATGCATGAAATCCCTCATGGTGTGCAAGATGTACTTGCCTCTCACAGGTGGGTTAGGGTTTGGTGGAGGAGTAAATGTGAATGAATGAAGAGAGAGAATGAAAGAAGAAGTTTTATATCAAGGTCAAGTGCATCTCCACCATCCATCCTACTCCATCAAATCCTAGCCACCCATTCCTTTCCATGTAAAGCCAAACCAAATTGGCTCACCATGAACCGAAATGAATCAAGAGCCAAGAAAAAGCAGAAAATAAAATACAGAGAAATAATTAGCATGAAATTAAAAGAATTAAATATAAAATAAATGTATGACAGATACTAAATAAATTCGGACAAACGGTATACGTATAAAAATACGCATTTCGGGAACGGGGAGTGACATGAACGTTCATGCGTATACACGGATATACGGACTCTCTTCTCAAGGTGGAGTAGGAGCATCAACTACACGAATTAGCTTCAAAGGTGGGTTTGACGAGCCCAAGGTAGAGCAAGGCATTGTGGTTGGCACACAATGGTGGTGTGGATGAACGTGTCGATTTGGTTCTGTTGTCGAACGGATCGAGATGACAATATGTTGGATTTCCTGGGTGCTTGGCTGTCACGCCCGATTCCGTCGAATCGATAGTCGTCCCTCGGACGTGATGCCGTGCGAACCTAATTTGCGATCGCACAAGGCATAGACATAAGGTAATCCGAGACACGAGGTCTAAGAGAGTACGCAGACAAATTGAAACACACATTGAGTAAAAAAAACTTTGATCTTTATTGATAATGAACATCATTTACAGACTCCAGTACAGGACTCATGTCGCGCGGGCTAAAACATGACTCAATTACAAAAGAGTGCCGATGAGATAGCTGTTCCATACATTGCACACATCCCTCAAAATACAACAAGGTACTCCAGTGACCTGGATGGGAGGGACGCTGAGTCTTCTTTGGACTGTCGAGAGCCTTCAAAAGTAGAGTCGTGGGAAAAGACTTCGACGCACGGCCGAAGCTTCAAAATCACGAACGTCGCCGAGCTAGTTGGCGCGTCCTTCCTGGTTCGCGGGACCTGCAAAGAGCGAGGATCAGTACGATCACATGTACTGGCGAATGGCTAATTAAATCCAAACTCTGCATTTGATTCAAGAAGTTTTATAAACATGTTAGCTAGCATTTTACGTGATCTTTCTAACCATCCTGATCAATTGCATGTTAACATGTTTCGAGGCAGCATATAAAATTGTATAACATTAAGCAACTATCATTTTTATCCTGTGTCACGTGCATTTGTTAAGCCGTGAAAGGGTGTGAAGGCTACTGGCAATGTCAAGCCATCGCGGACTATAGCTGGGTTAGACGGCGACCCTTTCGCGGCGGGTAGCAAGCCCTATACGAAAGTTCCCGCATAAAACGTCGATGGAAGGCTGGCGCTTGCTATACTCGTTCCTCCCGGGCCGAATCGGTCCCTTGGCCTAGGCAACCGTTCGAGGAAACTACACCTTGTCGACAAGTTGTCCAATGATCGTTTTGCAGAGTCTTGAAAAATTCTCTCTTTTCTAGAACCTTATCCTTTCTCTTTTATGTGCGAAACTTAGCCGTTCTTTTGAACTTAGTCGATTTTGCTTACTTAGCCGTATTGTTGCGATAAGCGTTAATCGATTTATTCATTGTTTGCATAGGCTAAGTGAAATTGCATAAGAAAGCACGTTTTCCATTTTCAACGCCGGCAGTTTGATAGCAAGTATTTCGTGAAGAATCATGCCACGATTTCTTTGATTCTACACTATTATGACAAACATGCATTTAACTTCATATTGATTTTGAAGTAGTGGGATGAGGCGAAGGAGGTCAGCCACTCGCCTTAGGCTTGCTTCAAGCGAGCGACCGGTTGGCTGCGCTGACGTCGCCTACGCGATCACCTGCAATCGCATAAGCAACTGATTAGAACACTATGTAATTCAAGGAATTTCGATATGAATATGAAGCTCGAAAACGCAAGTCACGAAAACCCATTCTGAAACATTCACGAAAACGCATTCACGAAAACCAAAACCAAAGCCAAATCAAGTACGGCATGAAAATCAGAGCAACGGGAGGTCTCTCCCGACTCAGCCGCAGAGCCAATCCTCGAGGCACAATCCGCTGAATTCCGAAGAAGCCATTCCATTACGTGGAATGGATATTAATTCAACCGTTCCCGTTCGATCGACTCGGCCGATTCCGACCTATCGGTCCCGACCGAATCGATAGCGGCAGTGTTCCTTTCTCGCGCACCCCGTGGACGGAAACGGGGCACGATGTACGGACGGGATACTACACCATAACCAACTAATAAAAAGTTTCGTCCTCGAAACCCAAGGATAGAACCTACCTCTACGAGAATAATGAAGGAAATTTCTCCTTCATTTCCGATTCAAGCTCCCACGTCGACTCTTCGACCGAATGGTTCCTCCAAGGACGCGGACGAGAGGGATCGTTCGATTCCGCAACAACTTATGATTGCGTTCTAAGATTTGAACTGGCTCTTCAACGTAGGATAAGTCGGACTTTAGCTCCAGCTGACCAAAATCTACCACGTGGCTAGGGTCGTGCACGTACTTCCGCAACTGAGACGTGGAAGACATTGTGTACACCTTCAAGCGCCGGCGGTAGGACAATTTTATAGGCCACTGGAGCGACCCGTTCGAGTATTTCGAACGGTCCAACGAATCTCGGACTCAACTTTCCCTTTGCGCCGAACCGAGTAACTCCCCGCATGGACGACACTTTGAGAAATACGTGATCGCCTTCTTGAAACTCGAGGGGTCGACAATGAACGTCCGCATAACTTTTCTGACGACTCTGCGCGGTCTTTAATCTTTCCCGAATGAGCCGAACTTTTTGCACAATCTGTTCCACCAGTTCCGGGCCGAGAATCTGCCGCTCTCCGACTTCGTCCCAGCAAATGGGTGATCGGCACTTTCGTCCGTACAAGGTTTCATACGGCGCCATTTGAATGCTGGATTGATAGCTATTGTTGTATGTGAATTCGGCCAGAGGTAGATGAACATCCCAGCTTGATTTGAAGTCAATTGCGCAGAGTCGTAGCATGTCTTCAAGGATCTGATTGACGCGCTCCGTTTGGCCGTCGGTCTGAGGATGGTAAGCTGAGCTGAACTGCAACTTGGTACCCAGGGCCGACTGAAGGCTACTCCAGAATCGCGACATGAACCGTGAATCCCGATCAGAGACGATGGATACTGGAACTCCGTGCAGCCGTACTATCTCATCAAGATAAATCTGCGCCAGGCGATCAACGCTCCAAGTAACTTTGATGGCAATGAAGTGCGCTGACTTCGTTAGTCGATCGACGATGACCCAGATGGCATCATTTCTCCGTGGCGTCTTCGGCAGACCAACAATAAAATCCATGCACACGTGCTGCCACTTCCATTCTGGAATCGCCAGATTCTGCATCTCCCCTCCCGGTCTCTGGTGCTCAGCTTTTACCTGCTGACAGGTCATGCATTGCGACACGAAAAGTGCCACATCTCTTTTCATCCCGTGCCACTAGAAGTTTGTGCGGAGGTCCTTGTACATCTTCGTGCTGCCGGGATGCAAGGTATACTTCGCATAGTGAGCCTCCGACAATATCTCCTTTCTAAGTTCCGAATCGTCCGGAACGCATAGCCTACCCTTCAATCGAAGCATGCCGGTTTCGTCTTCCGCAAAGTCGGTCGTCCTGCCCGTCGAGATTAGCTCTCGCATTTTCTTCAGGTACGGATCGTCCTTCTGAGCGGTCTTCTTGCAAACTCGGCTCTAACTACAACTTTGCCAACTGCACATTCCGGAATCGGACTCGGAGTTCGATGTCCATCTCTTCTAGGTCACGTAGCAATCTGCGGTTGACAGATAGCGAGGCAATATACTTCCGACTCAGAGCGTCCGCCACAACATTTCCCTTTCCCGGCGTACAGTCAATAGTCAAGTCGTAATCCTTGATCAGTTCAAGCCAACGCCTTTGCCGCAAGTTCAGTTCCTTCTGCGTGAATAGATACTTGAGGCTCTTGTGATCGGTATAGATCGTGCACGCCACGCCATAAAGATAGTGACGCCACAATTTTAACGCGAACACAATCGCCGCTAACTCCAGGTCATGAGTAGGGTAATTCTTCTCGTGCGGCTTTAGCTGTCGGGAAGCAAAAGATATCACCTTGTTCCGCTGCATCACCATACAACCCAAGTCCTGACCGGACGCGTCGCTGAATATCTGGAAACCCTCAGTCCCTTCTGGAAGTGCGAGTATCGGGGTCGAGACGAGCCGTTGCTTTAACTCTTGGAATGAAGCTTCGCAGTCGTCTGACCATTCAAATGCAACTCCTTTCTGGGTGAGGCGAGTCAGAGGCGATGCGATCTTCGCGAAGTCTTTCACGAAGCGTCGGTAGTATCCCGCTAGGCCAAGGAAACTTCGAATCTCGCCGACGGACGTTGGCCGCTTCCAATCGACAACGGCTTCAACTTTCTTTGGGTCGACCGCAATACCTTCAGCTGAAATGATGTGTCCGAGGAATGCGACGCTACTCAGCCAAAATTCACATTTGCTTCGCTTCGCATACAACTGATTTTCTCGAAGGGTCTGAAGCACGGTCCGTAGATGCTCAGTGTGTTGCTGCCTATTATTCGAGTAGACGAATATATCGTCGATAAAGACTACTACGAACTTGTCAAGTAATGGTCGGAACACCCGATTCATCAAATCCATAAAAGCGGCAGGGGCGTTCGTTAGGCCGAACGGCATTACCAGAAATTCGTAATGGTCGTATCGAGTGCGAAAGACAGACTTCGGCACATCGTCCGGCTTGATCTTGAGTTGATGGTAACCCGAGCGCAGATCAATTTTAGAGAACACCGTAGCTCCTTGCAGCTGATCAAACAGATCGTCTATGCGGGGCAGGGAATATTTGTTCCGGACGGTGGCTTTATTCAGCTCGCGGTAATCGATACAAAGACGCAATGAGCCATCCTTCTTCCTGACGAATAGCACGGGCGCTCCCCATGGCGAGACGCTAGGTCGAATGAATCCCTTGTCGAGCAACTCTTGCAACTGTACTTTGAGTTCTTTAAGCTCTGCAGGGGCCATTCTGTACGGGGCCTTCGAGATCGGTCGGGTATCGGGGAATGTATCGATAGTGAACTCAATCTCTCGATCGGGCTGCATGCCGGACAGCTCGTCCGGGAACACATCGGGAAATTCTGACACGTCGGTCTGACCCGCGTTTGCACCATCCTGTCGCATGTCTCGAACGGAAGCTAGGTAGCCTTCGCACCCGGAATGCAGCATCCGTCGAGCAGATATTGCGGAGATCACCATGCAGGTCGGCGATGCCTCACCACACGAGTAGCAGAATTCAGGCACTCCAGGTATGCGGAATGTGACCTTTTGAGCGCAGTCTATGGTTGCGTTGCACGGACCGAGCCAATCCATCCCCAGAATGATGTCGTAGTCTTTAATATCTAGAACTATCGCATCAAGACTGATCTTTTGACCACCTATACAGATGATTCCGTCTCCGCAGACTAAATTTGCAAGTAGTGGCATGTCCGACGGTACGTTAACGGTAAGATCGAGACCCAGTAGTGTCAGGGAAAGTTTGTGCTTGGCGGTGAAGTCCGCCGATATAAAACTATGCGCGGCACCTGAATCAAACATTACACAAGCAGGTTTATTATTGAATTGCAGTATACCTGTCACGACTGTGTTAGATGCGAACGCTTCGTCTCGAGTCATGGCGTAGACGCGGCCCTGAGCATTGGGACGACGATCTTGGCCATTCTGTTGTGCGGTCGGTGGAGCCCGAGGTGCTTGGCCTCGGTCCTGATGGTGTTGTTAGGGGCGCTGGTTTGGCTTCTCCGGACAGTTGAGTGCGATGTGGTCCGTTCGGCCGCACCCGAAGCATGCACCGTTCTTCAATCAGCACTCGTTGGCCATGTGCCCTTCTTTGTGGCAGAAATTGCAGACTACTCGATCCTTCGTCTGGTTGCCGCCTCCGTTGCCGCGGTTTTGACGCTTGTGTGCGTTGTTGCCTCCCGCATTACTATGGCGTTTGTTATTAAAGTGAACAGCGCCAGTAGTAGCAGGAGGATACTCGGACTCCAGACGGAGGGCATGGTTGAGTGCCTCGCCCATGGTTTTGTATTCAGGTACCGAGACATGAGCACGAATAGTGGAACGTAGGCCCACTTCGAATCGTCGAGCTCGACTTGCAGTGGTAGGTAGATAGTCTCCAGCAAATTTGGCTAGTTTGTTGAATTCTGCCGCGTACTGTCGTACCGTCATATTCCCTTGCCTCAACTGCATAAATTCGTTTTCTTTTTCTTGTCGCACGGCTGCAGAAAGATATTCGGTCTCAAACGCATTTCTGAATGTAGCCCAGGAGATCGCTGTCGTCTCGTCTTCACGTCGAATAGCCCGCTTCTGCACAACCCACCAATCGTGCGCGTTCATTCGAAGTAGAAGTTGAGCACACGCGACTTTCTTCGAGTCTTCGACACCCAGAAGCTCGAACTTGTCTTCCAGCTCCTCCAACCAGTCGATCGCCACGGAGGGATCTTCTGTGCCGTTAAAGGAAGTGTGGCAGCTTTTTGTGAATTTTGACACGTCGAAGTTAGAACTTCTTGGTGCCGCAGGTGAGAGCACGGGCGTCTCCGGTTCAGCTTCGTTGGATCGAACCGCAGGCTCGGTCACGGCAGGCGTCATCGTTGAATTGTTGTTGCCCACAACCGATTGGACTATTTGCTGGAGTGTATTCAGCTGATGCTGCTGCAACTTGAATTGAGCCTCGAACCGATTCTCGAATTGGGTCTAACGAGCCTCCGCCTGCTGACGATGGAGCTCGTTTTGAAGTTGCAGCATTTCGAGCATTTGCAGCATTCGTTGCATCGGGTCGCCGAATGGTCTGGCTACGGCAGGCGTCATTCCCGTTGGGTTGACGGAATGCTCGGGTCTAGAAGTACTCGAGCCGCTGGAAGCGCTCGTCTCGTCCTCCGTCCGAGCTCCCGCAACTGCAGGGAAAAAGGAAGACAACTCTCGTTAGTTTCAGAATGTCTTGGGTTCAGCGTATGGAACAACTCATCTCATCGACAATAGGTCAACGGTTTGAGACTAGAAACTCGACACTGGAGGCCAATGACGTAAAGCCGTGCTCTGATACCATTATGTCACGTCCCGATTCCGTCGAATCGATAGTCATCCCCCGGACGTGATGCCGTGCGAACCTAATTTGCGATCGCACAAGGCATAGTGATAAGGTAATCCGAGACACGAGATCTAAAAGAGTACGCAGACAAATTGAAACACACATTGAGTAAAGGAAACTTTGATCTTTATTGATAATGAACATCATTTACAGACTCCAGTACAGGACTCATGCCGCGCGGGCTAAAACATGACTCAATTACAAAAGAGTGCCGATGAGATAGCCGTTCCATACATTGCACACATCCCTCAAAATACAAAAAGGTACTCCAGTGACCTGGATGGGAGGGACGCTGATTCATCTTCTTTGGACTGTCGAGAGCCTTCAAAAGTAGAGTCGCGGAAAAAGTCTTCGACGCACGGCCGAAGCTTCAAAATCACGAACGTCGCCGAGCTAGTTGGCGCGTCCTTCCTGGTTCGCGGGACCTGCAAAGAGCGAGGATCAGTATGATCACATGTACTGGCGAATGGCTACTTAAATCCAAGCTCTGCATTTGATTCAAAAAGTTTTATAAACATGTTAGCTAGCATTTTACGTGATCTTTCTAACCATCTTGATCAATTGCATGTTAACATGTTTCGAGGCAGCATATGAAATTGTATAACATTAAGCAACTATCATTTTTATCCCGTGTCACGTGCATTTGTTAAGCCGTGAAAGGGTGTGAAGGCCACTGGCAATGTCAAGCCATCGCGGACTATAGCTGGGTTAGACGGCGACCCTTTCGCGGCGGGTAGCGAGCCCTATGCGAAAGTTCCCGCATAACCCACGTCGATGGAAGGCTGGCGCTTGCTATACTCGTTCCTCCCGGGCCGAATCGGTCCCTTGGCCTAGGCAACCGTTCGAGGAAACTGCACCTTGTCGACAAGTTGTCCAATGATCGTTTTGCAGAGTCTTGAAAATTTCTCTCTTTTCTAGAACCTTATCCTTTCTCTTTTATGTACGAAACTTAGCCGTTCTTTTGAACTTAGTCGATTTTGCTTACTTAGCCGTATTGTTGCGATAAGCGTTAATCGATTCATTCATTGTTTGCATAGGCTAAGTGAAATTGCATAAGAAAGCACGTTTTCCATTTTCAATGCCGGCAGTTTGATAGCAAGTGTTTCGTGAAGAATCGTGCCACGATTTCTTTGATTCTACACTATTATGACAAGCATGCATTTAACTTCATATTAATTTTGAAGTAGAGGGACGAGGCGAAGGAGGTCAGTCACTCGCCTTAGGCTTGCTTCAAGCGAGCGACCGGTTGGCTGCGCTGACGTCGCCTACGCGATCACCTGCAATCGCATAAGCAACTGATTAAAACACTGTGTAATTCAAGGAATTTCGATATGAATGCGAAGCTCGAAAACGCAAGTCACGAAAACCCATTCGGAAACATTCACGAAAACGCATTCACGAAAACCAAAGCCAAAGCCAAATCAAGTGCGACATGAAAATCAGAGCAACCGGAGGTCTCTCCCGACTCAGCCGCAGAGTTAATCCTCGAGGCGCAACCCGCTGAATATGGGACTTGGTTCCGAAAAAGCTATTCCATAACGTGGAATGGATCTTAATTCAACCGTTCCCGTTCGATCGACTCGGCCGATTCCGACCTATCGGTCCCGACCGAATCGATAGCGACAGTGTTCATTTCTCGCGCACCCCGTGGACGGAAACGGGGCACGATGTAGGGACGGGGCACTACATTGGCTGGCGGGAATGAATAAAAAGGTAGTAAAATGTGCTTAGGTTGTTCGGCTGATAGGAACAAACAAAAGGTAGTAGGGGTGCTAAGGTTGTTCGGCCAGCGGGAACGGACAAATGTATCAAGGTGCTAAGGTTATTCGGCTGGTGGAAACGAGCTACGGTGGATATTGTTGGGTTGTATCTCGTTTCCGATTGAGCACTCAAATGGGGGATGGAGTTGGTAATTTAGTCCCACATATCGATTAGGAGGTGGAATCATGTGGTGTAGATAATTGGGATTTGTTCAGGCCTTACATGAGAATTCTCTTTCAAGGCATATGGGCCCAATCCAATATCGCACCTTATGGGCCAACTCCGGTTCAGATCACACCGCATTCCCAACATGAAGATTGGTCGATGTTCCAACTTGATGTCCAAAATGTCCTTTGTATAACGATCTTGTTGAGGTGGTCTATATGGGGGCAACCTCCTGGATTCTTGGTCAAGAGGAGACATTTATGTGTATTAAGAAAGCAATTTATTGATTCAAGCATAGTTTTTATTGCTTCAAGCAGAAGTCTCGTGCCTGATTAAGTGGTTCATCCAGGTCATCACAAGAGTAGGTTTCAAGCATGGTGATGCACATCCCTCCATGCTTATTCGAAAAACCAAGTCTATGATTGTTATTTTGATGCCCTACGTTTTTGACATCTTATTAGGTGGCACGATATTTGCAGTATTAAGGAGACTAAACTCACCTATAGAAGCATTATGTTATTAAAGATCTGGAACCACGTTGTCATTTTCTTAAGCATCTCAATTGCCCATAGCAAGAAAGGAAAAGTTATCAGGAAAATATGCCATAGATTTGTTGGAAGAAACTGGATAACATCCATCTAAACCTCTTGATACTCCTATAGAACAAAATCCAAATTTGTCGCATGATGATGAACAAGATTTTGAGGACAAGTCTCAATATAAAACTTGTTTTGAAGTCTATCTACTTGACCACAAATAGGCCAAATGTCTCCTTTGTTGTTGGTCTAGTTAGTCAGTTCATGGAAAATTCCAAGAGATACCACAAGGAGGCAGCCTTACAATTCTTCAGATATACAAGTCTCCTGGGAAAGGTTTTTTGTATCAACGTCACATTCATCTTCAGAACAAATCCTATTTTGTGTTGACTACGTCGGATTGAAGACAGATTGGAGATATATACCCGGCTGCTGCACTTATGCCAGTAAGAATATCATCACTTAGATAAGCTAGAAACAGATTGTTGCAGCTCGATCGAGTTACTTCAAAGGCATAATACAAAGATATGGCTCATACAGTTTGTGAGATGATGTGGCTTAGAACTCTGGTAGCTGATCTCAGTATCCAGTATACTGAGCTATTATTTATGCATTGTGACAACCAAGTTGCTATCTTCGTTGCTAGCAATCTGATTTTTAATGAGAGGACTAACAATATTGAGGCTGTTGTCACCTTGTTTGTGATGCAGCCATGGACAACCATATATTCACTCCCTTCACTTGATCCAAGAACAAACGAGCGTTCACCAAACCTCTAACCTCTAGCCTCTTCCCTTTTTTTGTCTTATGTACCAAGTTGGACATTCATTATACATATGATCCAGCTTAAGGGAGGAGTATTAAAGTTAGATATCTGCCCAAAGGTCTAGCCTATCTATTGGGCTTCCCTTATTGGGCTTAAGAATTACTCATCTGATGTGTATATATATATATATATATATATATATATATTTTGGAATAAGGGTGAATTTATTCCTCGCAATTAGCAGAAAAAGGTATTAAAGTACAACATCTCAACTCTTCATGCCCCAAATAATAATATTATGGAGCCATTACAGATACATCGAATTCTATATTATGTAGAATTCCAATAGGGGGGTAGTCAAGCCCTCAAAGATACGTCTGTTCCGCTCCTTCCAGATGTGCCAAACATATATATATATATATATATATATATATATATATATATATATATATATATTGAGTTTGATGTGAACGCTATGGAGAATGGATGAGTGCTGAGTGGGAGTCCCACTCAGAATGTATGTTGTATGATTATGACTTTTCATTTGGAATAAAATTTACCTTTTTCCAAAAAAAAAAAAATATATATATATATAGCAAATGACCTCTAGCCCAGTGGTTAAGAGAGATGCATGCGGCCCGAGTGGTCAGGAGATCGATTCCCGGTGGGAGCGTTCGCCACAATTACCTTGTTTCAAAATATATATATATATATATATATATATATATATATATATATATACACACATCAGATGAGTAATTCTTATATATATATATATATATATATATATATATATATATATATATATATATCCTCGTATTGGGCTTCCCTTATTGGGCTTAAGAATTACTCATCTGATATATATATATATATATATATATATATATATATATATATATATATCCTCGTATCCCTAAATGAAGAGAGAGAGAGAGAGTTATTGGACGAGTGTCTCTACATTCCATTTTGATGTAATTTTATACCTTCATGTTTTGATGTAATTTTATTTTGGTCCCTTTGTTAGTTCTACATATTTAGCACAATTCTACCCATAAAAATAAAACAATTAAAGCCCTAACCCTATCCTAAACCACCGCGACTACGATCTTCTTCCTCCTCCCTAAATCATAATCAATACTATCTTCTTCCTCCTAAACCCTACCAAACACACTACCATCACCTTCTTGCTCAACCCTAAACAGTAAATAAATGCTCACAAGCATTGGATGTTATTTTGGAAGAAGAATGGGAAGCTTTTCTGATCATGTGGGAGCGTTCGCCACAATTACCTTGTTTCAAAATATATATATATATATATATATATATATACACACATCAGATGAGATGAGTAATTCTTATATATATATATATATATATATATATATATATATATATATATATATATTTTTAATTCTTATATATATATATATATATATATATATATATATATATATATATATATATATATATATATATATATATATATATCCTCGTATTGGGCTTCCCTTATTGGGCTTAAGAATTACTCATCTGATATATATATATATATATATATATATATATATATATATATATATATATATATATCCTCGTATCCCTAAATGAAGAGAGAGAGAGAGAGTTATTGGACGAGTGTCTCTACATTCCATTTTGATGTAATTTTATACCTTCATGTTTTGATGTAATTTTATTTTGGTCCCTTTGTTAGTTCTACATATTTAGCACAATTCTACCCATAAAAATAAAACAATTAAAGCCCTAACCCTATCCTAAACCACCGCGACTACGATCTTCTTCCTCCTCCCTAAATCATAATCAATACTATCTTCTTCCTCCTAAACCCTACCAAACACACTACCATCACCTTCTTGCTCAACCCTAAACAGTAAATAAATGCTCACAAGCATTGGATGTTATTTTGGAAGAAGAATGGGAAGCTTTTCTGATCATAATCACCTTGACCCTCACATGAAATTTCATGGAAAATAATATGGTTCCCGTTAAAATAAATAAAATGGAGTGGGGTATATTATATGCATTCTTCCCCTGGTCTATCTTCCAGAATGATACATATTTTCTTGGAAAGAGGGCATGCACACAATGGCTATCTCAAACCAACAGTATAATATCCTTAAATAGATGTATCCAACTCATTCATTCAAAATGGATAAAGACCATACCTCAATCTGTTTTCTGATGCTATTACATCTAAACTGTCTGTCAAGCTTTTCAAGGCGGTTCTGTCAAGGTTTTCAAGGCGAAAAAGAAAAAAAAATAGTAAATTGAATTTTTATGATAAAAAATTCATTCATATCAGTTATTTCACAAGAAGAAAAAGAAGAATATATAGGTCTGTTAAATAAAGTTTTAGGTCTTACTAATAACATACTGAGTCTGAGACTCACTTTACATTTGAAATTACATAAAAAAAAATTATTGCAAAGAGTTCTACGAATAATTTTGGAAAAAAACGTCAACGGATACTGAATTATTTGTCAAAGAAAATAGAGTATGCTATAAGAAATTAATTGATCACTTGAATATCGGGAATCAAAACTCGTTAACTTTAACTTAAGATCGGTTTGAATTTTTTGTTAGTTAGATTTTTCATTTTGATGAATCTCGTTTTGCAAGGTTTGCAGAATCGGTATAGGACCTTTCCTATTAAAATAATTTGAAATTACAATTTCATTAAACCCCCCATAGAATTGTCGAAACATGAAATGTGGGAACAAGGACGAAGGAATTTTGAAGAGAAGAACATTTTACTTATTTAATGAGTAAAAGATAATAAGGTGCAGAGGTAATGGTGTTCTAAAAAATAATAAGTGGCAATTTTGAATGGTCAACTTTCTAAAATGACATTGTATTGTTTAATAGCTAGGAGAGGGAGACTTCCATCATTCAAAAGGAGAATATTGGTATACATCCTTCTGTAATGTGTTTGTACATGTTTCGAAGGAGGGCAACCAGTATCCTTACTAAGAACTATCTCGATATTCATGAATCTACATACTCAATCCAAGAACAGGGGGTTGTTAGGCATACAAGAAACCAGCAGAAAGCCTTGTCCAAATTATGATCTAGGTAGCAAAAACTAAAAAAAAAGGATACAAATGTAACATAGCACCAACACTGATCCAAATCCTCAATTTCAAAAAAACATAGGCATTGCTACAATATGCTAACAAACCCATGCCTTCAACATCAACCACCCCTCCATTGATCATTTCCCCAAAAGGTGTTACTTTTATTCCTAGACTCATGCTTGCTTCCAGTTTCCATGATTCTGCATATTCCCGTTAGAAGTTCAAATAGGCCAATATAATCACAACAAAACAGATTTATTGACTAATTTGCATTAAAATACATTCAACTTTCCATATATTCACATCAATACTGTGTATAATTCCATGGTTGCATCACTGTGAACTTCATAAGTGGTTGTGCTTTGCTGTCCCTGTTAATCAACAGCCATCCTTATAAATCAGTGCCTCAAGGTGCAACTCGGGCCGGGCGGCCCGGTCCCCGGCTTGGGCCCGGCCCGGTCAAAACCGGTCTGGGCCGGCTCGAGCCCGGTCAACGACCCGGACCGGCCCAACCCAGTGACCAAGCGGGTCCGGGCTGGGTTGCGCCTCCGGACCCGCAAGTCCGGACCGGTTTAACCGCGGGTCCGGGCCGGTCAAACCTGAAGAACCCGTCCGGGCCGTCCGACTGATTTTTTTTTTCTTTTTAAACGTTTGTAGGCTAAAAAGATTTTACCCCCATTTTACTTGCTGTTTTTAGACCGTTGGAAGGATATTTTGATCATTTTGCTTAAAATGACCAAATATACCCTTACAACTACTTTCTTTTGGGGGGAGGCAAAATAGGTCATAAATCTTCAAAATTAATCACACCAACAATTTCTTTCCTCTTACAATTTTTACAAGCAATCTAGTGTAAAGAGACGATTTATATCATGGATAATGATCAACTACCACAACCACCACAAGATCAGCAACCGCGACCGCAACCTGCACCACAACCCGCACCGCAACCGCGACCGCAACCTCACGCACTGCAACAAGAGCTTGAATCAGAATCGAAAATTTGGCATCATTTTAGCGGAGTTTACAATGAGCGTGTAAGTGACGGTACTGAAAGAAGATACTCCACTAAAGTTCTTGTTGTATGTTTGCATTGTAGGAAACAATTAAAATAGGACCATAGCCATGGTACAGGAATACTACGCAGACATTTAAAATCATGTATCAACATCTAGTAATCTTGTATGAGTCATTAATTGCAGTTTATGTACTAGTAATCTTGTATGAGTTATTAATTGCAATTTATGTACTAGTAATCTTGTATTAGTCATTAATTTTCAAATTATGCAAATCTTGTATTAGTCATTCAATTATCTTGACATTAGTCATTAATTTTTACTTTCTAATTTTTTATGAAAAAAATACTTGTAATGTTGTACGTTAACTTTTACTTTCTAATTTTTAAAAACCTAATTGGTATAAAGTAAAAGAAATGTTTATGTTTTTTTTTTCTTTTTGGTTTTTTTCTAAAAAAATCGGACTGGTCCGATCAAACACTGAACCGGTCCGGTTCAGCCCGGCCCGCCCAAAATCGGGCCATGGGTCCGGGATGGGCTCGATTTTTCTTCCTACGGGCCGACCCGACCCGCTGCTCCACCTGGGCTAAGCCCGGCCCAGCCCAGGCCCGGTCAAAACCGGTCCCGGGCCGGCCTAGGTAACACCTAGACACGTGCTTGATCTATGATCATCCTATCTTCTAGGTGTTAACTGAGCTGGGCGGGCCCAGTGTTGACCGGTTTCGACCGAGCCTGGGCCGGGTCGGGTTGGCCCGGAGGAAGAAAATCGAGCACAGTCACCATAGCCCGGTTTTGGGCGGGCCCGGCTTAACCGGGCCTGGGCCGGACCGATTCAGTATTGGATCGAGCCAGCCTGGTTATTTTGGAAAAAACAAAAAAAAAATTCCTTTTACTTTCTACTATTTAGGTTTTATAAAATTAGAAAGTAAAAATTAATGTACAACATTACTAAGTATTTTTTCCATAAAAAAATAGAAAGTAAAAATTAATGACTAATGTCAAGATAATTTAATGACTAATACAATATTTGCATAATTTGAAAATTAATAACTAATACAAGATTACTAGTACATAAACTGCAATTAATAACTAATACAAGATTACTAGTACATAAACTGCAATTAATAACTCATACAAGATTACTAGATGTTGATACATAATTTAAATGTCTGCGTAGCTTCCATGTACCATGACTATGGTCCCATTTTAAATCCTACAATGCAAACATACAACAAGAACTTTAGTAGATTTCGGTACCGCCACTTCCACGCTCATTGTAAACTCTGCTAAAATGATGTCAAATTTTTTATTCTGATTCAAACACTTGTTGCGGTGCGGGTTGCAGTGTAGGTTGCGGTTGCTGATCTCGTGATTATTGTGTGGTAGTTGATCATTATCCATGATATAAATTGTCTCTTCATACTAGGTTGTTTGTAAAAATTATAAGAGGAAAGAAATTGTTGGTGTGATTAATTTTGAAGATTTATGGCCTATTTATAGATTTTTTTTGGGTGCAAAATAACCTATTTTACCCCCAAAAAAGATTTATTATAAGGGTATTTTTTGTCATTTTCAGCAAAATGACCAAAATACCCTTCCAACGGTCTAAAAACAGCAAGTAAAATGGGAATAAATGGTCTTTTTGGCCTACAAATGTTTAAAAAAAAATTAAAAACCGGCCGAACCGGGCCTGGACCGGGCCCACCCGGACGGGTTCTACGGGTTTGACCGGTTCGGACCCGCGGTCAACCCGGTCCAGGCTTGCGGGTCCGGAGGCGCAACCCAGCCCAGACCCGCTTGGTCATTGGGTCGGGCCGGGCCGGGTCATTTACCGGACTCGGGCCGGCCCAGGACGGTTTTGACCGAGCCGTCTGTCACGTCCCGCTCCCGTAGGAGCGATCGTCCTCGCTAAGACGTGATGCCGCACGAGCCTAGATTGCGCTCATGCAAGGCGGGTTCCATAACGGCCGATTACAGCGGCTGCGACGGGGTCGTCGCACAGAAGTCCCAAGCAGAGACATTGAATATGCCAGCGGAAATTTAGAACAAAACACAAGTCATTCAAAAGATACATTTTATTGATATTGAAACAAGCATTACAATGGGACGCAAGGCCAAAATTACAAGTCACTCAAGCTCACTCTTCTCACATTACAAGTCACTCAGCTCTCTCTCTCATCTCTCAATACAAGTCTTGAACCAGCGAATGCTTCGGAGAGGCGATGTCCATACATTATGTCCCGTATAAGTCCAATCTCCACCCGGTCGTGCGCCTCGAATCGCCAAGGAACTCCGTGCCTTGGCGCATCCAAGCGAGCTCCGCGCCACGAGCTTCTACCTGTGCCTGCACATGAAAACTGTGTGGGTGTCAGTACTCAACTGTACTGGTAGAATGAGCTCCTCGCCGACCCATACAAAACCGACACGTTCATTACTTTGTGCAACATAACCCTTTTGATTGTCTTTCTACTCGTCTTGGGATCAGTTTTAGGACCGACGCCTTGGCCTATTTTGTGTCTCTAAACCATCCCGTGCTTGCAACAACAACGTCAACTCATACTTTGCCTCTAGACCCTTCTCGTACCAACAACATTAACCTATCAAGTCATGCTTGCCTTTCGGCCCATAATCAGAGACGCAACTACGCGATAGTACCCAATTTTCGTGTAACAGTTTTGCATATTTGAGGCAGTACCTCGCCACTTAATGACTTGCCTATACTCTTGTTGTGACAGCGCGGTCGTGCCTCATATTTCAAGGTCGTGCCCTACAACTCATCATAACTTCCCGAAACCTGCCCTACGGCCCTTCTCGACTTAACTCGAAACAACTCAAATCTTACTTATGCAACTCTATGTCGAGGACCTAACACTCGACGCCACATCTCGTGCCGAAGCACGGGTCTTTACTTAGCCAAATCCTAGGCTCCTGAATCATGGTGCAGACCGTACACACATACTTTCCTAACACAACTCGTGTCGTGCTTACATTTCCTTAGAATTGACCGACACCGTGCACGCGGATTGCCGCTCAGCACGCCAACTTATCTATATGAAAGGTCACTGGCATTAACTAGCCATCTTGGACTTAGCTAGGAGTAGGATGGATGGCCACCGCAGGTAGCTAGCCCCAATGACGGCCTATCAAACTCCTGGTACCCTACCCAGCTCAGCTATTCCGGGTTTCCTCCATGGCTGGATCGGACCCTTGGCCCAGGCATTTCCGATCCGAAGAAACCAAATCGCCCTTGTCGACAAGTTGTCAATGACCACGCACCTACGACGGCTTCTTCTAGACTCGCGTAAATGCATGGCCTAATCATCACGACTTAGTTTCCTTTGCTTTACTTCTTCTACTTTTCATACTTCTTCCGCAGAGCCCAAACCAGGGTTGCCTCGGCGATTAACCTACAGTCCCGACATATTTCTTCTCAACGACTGACCATCGCTCGAACTTAACATTGCGACTAACCATCGGTTAGACCTAACATTCTTTGAACTCAGGAAACGGCTACTGCATAGCCTTCCTACTTATAACTTGAACAAGACATATTTCTCAAGTGCTAATAGACCGTGGCTAACTTTCCTCTGAACCGACCGTGGCTCGTGGCTCAAACCGACTCGTGTTCTACGCGACGCTATCGCCCAAGTCATACTTTCTATGACGGGCCTTGAGATCGTGGGACTAAATAACTTGACAACCGCAGAAAGAGCGGAACAGTACTTGGAATGACTTAGGTCGACCGGCATAACTTTGTCTAACTTAATCGAGCCTACAACTTAACCCAAGGGGACGAGCAAAGGCTATGCCAAGCCTTGCATCGTGGAAGCGTGCATGCTTATCAAGTATTTACGCGGACGACGCCTATAACTTAGGCTAACTCATAGTTTTGTGTCGAAGACCAAATTTTCTTCTCCCAAGCCACGGGATGAAGGACCGAGTGTCATTTTCAAAGCACGTCGTGCACCAACTCTAAGCCGACCGTTGGATCTTTCCATGTTCTAACTCAATTCGACCTAACTTGGGATTATTCCCTTAGCTATGTGGATTCGTCTATTTTATTATCAAGCCTACTTGTGCATTTGAAAACTTTCGATTTATTAGTGTGAAGTTCAAGTTGAGGCAAGTTCACCGAAGCCACCCACCTGAGCGAGGGGTCGTCTCGACCGAGCGGGCCTTCGAGCAGCCGTTGCAAGGCTAAGTCCGAACGTCGTTGGCGTTTCGATTCCTCCGATTGACTGAGCGGGACGGGACACTACATCATACACCACTCAGAAAAAATTTCGTCCTCGAAACTAACTGAGTACATCTATCGACTTATAACTTGATTCAACATCCTACGTTTCTCGCACACATTTTTCCTATGCATCACTGAAATCCGAGCCACGCTCGTGCTACCCACAATCTTTTCTTCAAAATTCACGATCTCAAAATCCTCGACACTTTCCCGTTCGTCTAGTCTCACTTGATTCAACGTATCACTTAATTGGATCGTGCACATATTCCAGACGTCCCCAAAATACGTGCATTTCAGCCAAACCTCGTGATAGAGAATCCACCATCACCACTCGAGTCGGATCGTGCACATATTCAAGCGTCCCTGATATACATGCATGTCAATCGAGCCTCGTGAGTGGTGCCTCCATAATTTCTATCGCTCTGCACCGGGACGTCTGCCGAACCGCTAGACTGTCTTTTAGGCTATAGTCGATCCGTCAGTATTGGAATCATAGTTCCCAAACAACAATAACAACACTGACCCCATCCTATGGTCAAACCAAGTTGATAGTACGGAGTTTTCTACCCAAGCTCGCATCACTCCGATTTCTAAACATCGAGCATAGATTTTCTACACACATCCTGACATTCGTTGCACGGGATCAGAGTCATTCAGCAAAGCCATCCTACGACAACTCACGTTCAACCAATCCTCGACAAGAACATATCGCTCATCCAACAAGCAACTTGCAGTCTATCTCTTTAAACACGTTCAGCATAATCCACCTATCAATCATTCTCAAGTCAAGCATGCTACGACGCAATTTGTTACTAAACCATAATTCACATTTCATATCTCCTAAGTCGTTCATCACAATTCACGTATTCGATCATAAGGTCGTCTAGCTTGACAATATGTTACCCCCCAATCTCACGCGAGTCCGATTATCGACGGTGGTTCATAAATCACCATGCAACGCTCCCGCGGAATAATCATTCTCATCGGGACGTAACTCTTGTTTGAGTCTAGACTAATTCATTTTCGATACGCGGATTGGATCTATTCAATCCTCGAGTTTACTCAATCGTCAATTACAAGTCTGAAACATCCTCGAATTCACCTTCACATCAAACCAACAAGTCGAGGCAATCCAAATTGCCACATCCTGATCTTTCAAGTCCGATCGTTCCCGCGACATGAATCACCATGTCAACGCTCACGCGGAACGATCGTCTCAAATCCGACATAACGCATGTGCGAGGCTGGAGTTGCGCTCGCGCAAGACAAGATCGTCGACGTTGTGATTATCAGCGCAACCATCAAGACATGATCATTTTCCTCCAACATTCATTTCAATCAAATTCCTAAGTATTGCATCCATCAGAACAATAACACATGCACGATCGTCATTCACCGAGTCAGAGTACCCCCGAGTTATCGCATATCGATCTTTGATATGCCTCAATACCATCGACGATATACGTAACCTGACGATCTTCGTTTGCAACGAATACTGAGTCGTGCAAATGATGCTATCGTCCGACTGGATAATCTCCTCGATATTCAAGACCGATTCTATCTTAAATCCTCGAACTAGCTACATGATCAATTCATTCAAGACCATCGTCACGTATTCATCCGTCAATCTCAAGTCATGAGCAACATGCATCGATCGATGCTAACTCAAATCATCGAAAAACATGTATTCCAATCCGTAGAGTCATTTGCGTAACTTCAAAATCAAACTTATTCATGCACGCTATCTTCCAATCGTGCTAACTTTTCTTATCCGACTCATATCGATTTCTTCTATCGAGTCATCCATTCGTGCAACTTTACCTTTTTCGATTCAGTTTCACCTACTCAATTATTTTCGCGTTTCATACTCGCGCAATCCTCAATCTCGTGCACGTTCCGTGCGCGTCATTTCTAGTTTGTTCGAATCAACTCGTCAAACTTCGAGACTAAAACTTATTCAACGATACTCAATCTACGGCTTTGCATACGTGCGACGCTTGTTGATAGACTCATCGACACCCTGCATCCTCAATCAATCGATCGACATCCCTGAAGCTATCGCATACACCACTCAAGGATGAAATCATTCGACAAATCCTCAAAACCATCATTCGAATCAAAATCGACTTCTACAAAATTTTCGTTCGAACCATTCCTCGAATTTCAAACATGCTCATCTATATCGCATCGACGATATCGTCGCTCGATAGCACCCCTATTGATAGTCATCCCCTTCACTCAATCAAGTCCAAATCATTCTCGTCCGACACAATTCGAATGCTGCACTCGACTTTTCTAAGGTCGACGCAACTTTGGTGTATATGCCCAGCCCGACTTAGCCAACCGTGCTTACGCGAACCATCTTTTGTTTTGTCGAAAACTGTTCTCCTACGTTTTGCAAATTATATAGACTTATTGTATGGGCATCCCGTGGAACATTTGAGAGAGAGCGCACCAACGATATCAACTTGCAGAAGCAACAGAGTTAAAGAATTCAATCGAAGTCCAAGGACGTAAAGCCGTGCTCTGATACCATTATGTCACGTCCCGCTCCCGTAGGAGCGATCGTCCTCGCTAAGACGTGATGCCGCACGAGCCTAGGTTGCGCTCATGCAAGACGGGTTCCATAACGGTCGATTACAGCGGCTGCGACGGAATCGTCGCACAAAAGTCCCAAGCAGAGACATTAAATATGCCGGCAAAAATTTAGAACAAAACACAAGTCATTCAAAAGATGCATTTTATTGATATTGAAACAAGGATTACAATGGAACGCAAGGCCAAGATTACAAGTCACTCAAGCTCACTCTTGTCACATTACAAGTCACTCAGCTCTCTCTCATCTCTCAATACAAGTCTTGAACCAACGGATGCTTCGGAGAGGCGATGTCCATACATTATGTCCCGTATAAGTCCAGTCTCCACGCGGTCGCACGCCTCGAATCGTCAAGGAACTCCGTGCCTCGACGCATCCAAACGAGCTCCGCGCCACGAGCTTCTACCTGTGCCTGCACATGAAATCTGTGTGGGTGTCAGTACTCAACTGAGCGGGACGGGGCATTACACCGCCCGGCCCAAGTTGCACCTTGATCCTATCTGCAAAAAAAAAAAAAAAAAAAAAGTTGCATCTCTGTCCTTTTCCCCCTAATCCCCAACGCCCTGCTGCCACCGTTGCCGCCTTGCCCATGGTGCCTATAGGTGGTTGCAGCTGCCACTGCCCCATCCACACACGCATTCAGGTGGCTATGGACGCCGCTACCCCATGCAGGAGGTCGTAGGTGTGAGGCTCCTACAGGTGCGGGGGCAATGGCGGGGAGAGAGAGTGAGCAACGGAGGGGTTCAAATGACACCAAGGAAATCGCCGGACAAAGTGGAAGAAGCATCATATCGTGAAGAGGAAAAGCAAACTTCATGGTATCGATGTGAATATATGGGAAAGTTGAAGGTATCCAAATACAAAATGGCAAACATTTCAATCACAGACTTCCTTCAATTCTCTTATACATGACTGAACATCAGGTCCTACAAGAAGTTAACTTCTTTTTAACATTCCCATTCCATAGTAGAAAACCAAGCAACTGAATGAACTCCACCAAACTTCTTCCAATTGCCTACTTCACTATAGTCTAGTTCAAATTTCTAGATCCCCAAACAGTAAAATTACAGCTTCACATGTACTCAATTGTAAATTATCAATCCCATTACTAGACCAATTGAACTACTCCAAGAAAAATCCCCTTTTTCCTGAAAACAGTCCTACGTTTCTCGGATTCCACCTTTCCGATACAGCAACTAATTACTAACCCCCAATTCCAAACCCTAACATCAATAACAAAAATCCACGCAAAAGTCATCAAAAAAATAGGAAAAAATAGCAGTCCGAGAACTAAGCAGAATCGGAATACTCCAAGAAAAATCCCCTATTTCCTAAAAACACCCCTACAGTTCTCGATTCATAAGATTTTCACAATACATACAGGATCAGCATCAAGATTCCACCTTTCCGACTCAAAATCCAGTAATCTATCCCCAATACCAAGCCCTAAAGTTCAAACAACAACAATCCACAAAAAGTTCGTGAAATTTTAAAAATATATGAGAGGAAATAAATCAGGAAATTGACAGTTCCAGAACAAAGCAGAACCGAAATTCCCCAAAAAAAAAAAAAAAAAATCCAAAACAACCCTACATTTCTCGGATTCCTAAAATTTCCACAATGCATGCGAGATCCTCGCAAAGCTTCCACCTTCCCGACTCAGTAACCAATTACACCCCCCACCCCAACAATTCCGAAGACTTAACATCAATAGCAACAATTCACCCCCAAAATAATCAAAAATTAGAAAACAAATCGGAAAAAAAAAAGGTTTTCCAAGCATCTACAAGAGCAGATCATGGTAAGAAACAAGCAATAGAAACACACAAATTTCTCACCTGAGCTGATCCAGAGCTTCAATTGAGGAAAGAAACTCGAGAGAGAGAGAGAGAGAGAGAGAACCCTCTTTGTCTTTCTTTAAGAAATATAGGAACTTGGAGCTGTGGATACGACAGAGAGGGGCAGTGCCCAAAGTGAGAAGATAGGCGGTGAAATTACAGGGGGGTGACCGTAGGAATTGTTGGGAATTTGGAGCTGACGGTGGGGGGTACTTGGTCCGACCCCAAGCTGATAAATGTCAATTGTCAATTGGGCCTCTTTCGAGAAAGACAAGAGTTTCAGTGGTGGTGGTGAAGATGATGACCGACTATGTGCTGGACAGCATTTTGGTACAACCCCCACCTATATCTTCTTCTTTCTTTCTTTTTAAGGAATGACACAATTTCCACCCATATCTTAATAGGGTTATGTCTAGAATATACTAATAAATGTAAATTTAAATTTTTATAAGGATATATTTAGAGTATTCATCGGGGTACTATAAAAGTTACTCGAAACTTGTTAGATATTAGGACTAGTCCAGTATTGTAAAACTTTTATTCATGACAGCACATTAGACCATCTCCAATGCTGATTTCTAAAATTGAGTTCTTAGACCATCTCCAATGGGGGTTTCTATCTTCCCTATTTCTATGGAAGAAATCCATTTTAGAAAAAATTTCTCTCAATGGTAGTTTCTATCACCATTTCTATCCTAGGTGGCAATGATGTAGGATGAAAACTTTCTAGGAGGGTTTCTACATGTAGAAACTCTCATAGAAATTCTCCTATCTCTCATGACAATTATTATTGGGCCTCACACCATTAAATTGGTCATTTTACTATGTGACACATAGGATAAAAATGGAGAACCATTGGAGAGCATTTTTGTATGACTACAATTTCTATGTAGAAACTGTTCCAACTAGGATAGAAATTTTCTTAAAGTACAATGACAAGTAGGATAAGAACTCAATTTTAGAAATCACCATTGGAGATGGTCTTAGTTACTAGGGGTTGTCTATCCCCTCCCAACCCACCCACCCCCCCCCCCCCCCCCAAAATCCAAACATTTTAATTTATCTTTCTTTTTTTCTTCAAATTCCCTCCACCCACAATCCTCCCTTCGTACCCGGATCTCCTTATTCTCGTCCCCTACCTCCTTCGCGCGGCTCCTGATACTCTCAAGCAACTACATGCATGTGGTCGAAGGAGAAGCGGTCGAAGACGGTGGTGGAGAGTGTTGGAGTGGGTGGGGTTCCCACCTATATGGAGAATACCCCGGAGAGCGACGAGCGCCATCCGTGTGTCGGAGAAGCTTGGGGAGTGCATGAATTTTATTTTGGTACATATATGGTAAGAAAATATATGATTGGATTTTCATATTTACTTTGATTATATATTTATGATTGGACCCTTCATATAGTAGCTTTCCATATTATTGGGTTTCCAATTATAGTAAGCTAATTATGATTGGATTTCCCTTAAATATATGATTGATTTATATTGGAAGTTTCCATATATATTGGTCTTCCATGTATGGGTTACCAAGGGCTTATAAAAGGGTGATGCATGCTAGTTGTAAAATAATATCAAAAAAAGAGTGCTTTACAATCTTTGAGAGAGGGAGAGGATTAAGGACTATTGTGAATGAGAGATTGCTTCGAATAATTTTTCGGCATCTCTTGTTCTTCGGAGTCCGCAATCAAAAAATTTCTTCTTTCAAGTGAGTTGTGGTGATCCGTGTTGGATCGGGAGGAGCTTGTAGAGGGTGTATTCTCTTTATTCCATTAGTGGAGGTTCTTCAGGGTTGGACTCCGATCGTCCCGTGGTTTTTCCTGCAAGGGTTTTCCACGGCAAAAATCTTTGTGTCTGCGATTGTGTTTGGCATTTTTGGTTTGTGTGCTTTTGCTCGGTTCTCTCGCAGGACTTTCTGGTTTGGGGGAACAGTTTCCGTGCTTCGTTTCCAACAGAGTGGTATCAAAGCTTTGGATTCAAAGAAGTGTCAGGAGTTGACAGTCAAACCAGGAAGCAGAGATGGACGCGAAGTCGGTGCGCATGGTGAACCTGAACGGTACCAACTACCATTATTGGCGGAGCAAGATGAAGGATTTGATGTTCGTCAAGAAGCTGCATCTTCCAGTATTTGCATCCGAGAAGCCCAGTGACAAATCCGATGAGGACTGGAACTTCGAGCATATACAGGTGTGTGGGTACATGCGGCAGTTCGTTGACGAGAACGTGTACAACCACGTTGCCAATATTGAGCATGCGAAGACGTTGTGGGAGAAGCTGGAATCTTGGTACGCGAAAAAGACCGGGGTAAAAAAATTGTTCCTGATCCGGACGATGATGGGTCTGCGGTACAAAGATGGTGCATCCATTACGGATCACTTGAGTGAGTTCCAGGGCGTGGTAGACCAGCTATCATCGATGGGAGTCAAGTTCGACGACGAGGTTCAAGAACTTTGGTTGCTATGTACATTGTCAGACTCATGGGAGACCGTACGAGTATCTATGATCGCTTCTGCTCCGGAAGGCGTGGTCAGTCTGGAGTTTGCCAAGAGCGGGGTACTGAATGAAGAGATGCAGAGACGTTCTCAGGGCACTTCATCCACATCCCATCACTCAGAGGCACTAGTTTCGGAGAGCCGCGGAATGGGCAAAAATAGGGGTCCAGGTGGTAGCAGAGACAAGAGCAAGGGAAAGTCCAAGGGTTGGTACGAGGACTCGGAGTGTTACCATTGTGGCAAGAAGGGCCACATCAAGCGGAACTGTTTCGCTTGGAAAAGAGAGAAGAAGGGCGACAAGGGGAAGCAAGATGAGAACACTACAGCGACGGCTTCGATACATGGAGGCGATGTGATCGTCGTAGGTGATGAGGTTATCACAAACCTCGCCTGCGATGACAATTCTTGGCTGGTGGACTCAGGGGCTTCAGCGCATGTATCTCACAATAGGACACTATTTGCCACTTACACGACAGGCGACTGTGGAGTGTTGAAGATGGGCAATGGAGATGTGTCAAAGGCGGTTGCCGTTGGAGATGTGCATTTGAGGACGAAGACGGGTACAGTTCTTGTTCTCAAAGATGTTCGTCATGTCCCTATATCCGTTTCAACCTGATGTCGGTTGGAAGGTTGGATGATGAGGGATTCTTCAGTCTCTTCAAAAATAGTCAGTGGAAGCTTTCCAGAGGTTCGATGGTGATTGCCAGAGGAAGCAAGAAGTCCGGTCTCTACTATATGGAGGGGAGCGCACAGGGGGCACAGAAGGTGAACGCAGTCAGTGATGCGTCTACCGAGTTGTGGCATAGGCGGCTCGGCCATATCAGCAAGAAGGGGATGAGCTACTTGGTGAACAGGAAGGTGATTCCAGGGCTCAAGTCTACAAAGTTGGAGAAGTGCACGCACTGCTTAGTTGGGAAGCAAAATAGGGTGTCTTTCCAAAGTCACCCAAGTTCAAGAAAGCCGACGTTGCTCGAGTTGATTCACTCGGATGTCTGCGATCCTATGAAGGTAAAATCTATTGGTGGTGCTTCTTACTTTGTAACTTTTATTGATGATTGTTCCAGGAAGGTTTGGATCTATGCCTTAAAGACCAAGGATCAGGTGCTGCCTACTTTCAAAGAGTTTCAGGCCTCTGTTGAAAGAGAGACGAGCAAGAAGTTATTGTGTGTTCGGTCCGACAACGGCGGCGAATACATTGGTCCCTTTGATGCTTATTGCAGAGAGCAGGAGATACGACACCAGAAGACTCCACCCAAGACACCGCAGCTCAATGGTGTAGCGGAGCGCATGAACATGACACTGATGGAGAGGATGCAGTGTTTGTTGTCAGAAGCAAACTTGTCGGGCAGTTATTGGGGTAAGGCTCTTCTCACAGCTGCTTATGTTATTAATTTATCTCCTAGTGCACCTTTGCAGGGTGATATGCCTGACAAAATATGGTACGGCAAAGAGCCGTCATACAATCACCTGCGAGTGTTTGGCTGTAAGGCCTTCGTGCATGTACTGAAGGACGAAAGGACCAAACTTGAGCTGAAGACGAGGCGATGCGTCTTTGTCGGCTACGGTCGGGATGAGTTTGGCTATAGACTCTACGACCCGGTTGGAAGAAAGCTCTACAGAAGCAGGGGCGTGGTATTCGTCGAGGATCAGACCATGACCAACACTCAGGATTCCGAGACGCCTTCTGAGGCTAAGGAATTGCCTGAGTTAGAGTCATTTCGCTTCGAGCAGTTTCCAGAGGACATCGCTGTAATGACCCGCTCCGCCCCTAGCAGAATGTCGATTCAAACGGCAAGTGCAACGACTCAAACGAGTCATCGACCCGAAGAGTTGGCATCGACCAGAAGAAGAATCGATGCAAGGCTTACATTGGCCCGTTAAGATGAATCCAGACTTAGACTTTCAAATGCGCGCTCGGAGTATCGCTCGGCCGATGTGAACATCGCTAAGGTGGGTGGCTCCGATGAACCTGTCTTTGCTTAGCCTAGACACATAACAATACGGACACTAATACTAGAATCGCTTGGCGATAACACCGCACTTGCTAATAAATGACTCAACGCACCTAGCTAAGGGAATAATCCCATCTTGTATGCTTGTATAGAATATGGAAAAGGAATATGGAAATGTGAGAACTCTCGCCACCGCGCTCCAAGCTCGTGCTACGGCACAAGCTTATATTTAAGTTCCCTATGCGTTCAACAATGAAACAATGAATGGATTACAACAATAAAACGGAAAGACTATCAACATAGTCGTTCCGAGTAGAGTATAGCAACATTGAAAGATTATGGGACCGATGGGTCGTCAAGGCGACTCCCGTACGGGGAGTTGCATAATGTGTGAATGAATGAACCAACTAATGAAAGATTGAATACGTGAATGAATCAATGAACGAACGGACAAGTGAAAGAAAGAAAAGAAAGAATGAATGAAAGATAAGAAGGAAGGAATGGTTAGCGACAGGTATAACGGGCACGTGCAACGGGGCTCGCTACCCGTGCTGTACGGACGCCAACTTGGTCGATAACGCATTTAGGCTAAGGGTTAGCCTACGGCGCAGAGACAGCCGTTAAGTTAAAATGACAAATAAAACAAAATGGTCGTGGACACCTCCATCGTATACGGGGGAGAGGCGAAATAAGGGTATTTCCAGTGGCTCAGTCAAAGTGTGAAGGACGTGTCGGTCCGGACGGAAATCAAAGTTTGGCTTACGTACAGGCCTGAGTGCGGGCTTGGCCACCAGGGGACGTAAGGCCAGGTATTTCAAAATACTATCAGGGTGTACCAAGCCGCACGCCATGATAGGTGAGAAATTACCAAGGGGGAAGACATGTCCAAATTGGCTTGTGATGCCAGCGACTGATGCATATAGATTAAGTGGGCTTTGCTGGTGGTAATCCACGTGCAAGTCCTTGCATTGAAATCAAAGTAGTCTAAGTTAACTAAATAAAGTACCTTCTGAACAGGCTTGAATATAACACACCAGATAATCGAGAGTACTTCGGCAAAGGAGTTAGAAAATACGCCTACGACGTGCTAGGACCCGAGGCAGGGACACGCCCTTGACATTGAAAGTTCATATGAATCACGTTAAGTTATTTTTCTATGAATTGTTGACTAACTTGGTTTACTTTGGATAGGGAAGGCCGGACGGTAAGTATGGGTAAGTCGTGCATGTATTTCCATGCAACACATTGAATTTGGCAACACGAGATAGGTTATGAAATATGCATGAAACTGTCACGACCCGTACCCACTGTGAGGTACGAGAATGTAACAACGTCCAGCCTACGCTGCAGTGTCGGCGGTAGAACGCTGTCCTAGGTCAATCATCTAACAATATAAAGGTACCTGTACAATATATACACTCCGAATGGAGGTGACATAGCAATATACAGTCTCAATCACATTTAAGGCAGAATGATAAGATGAAAAGATAGATAGATAAATACTGGAATGGAAGAAAATACATAATAACCAGAGAGTCTAAGTGTCTAAGATAACATCTCAACAACATCCCGAATACAAGTCCCAACTACTGAATATAAAAGAATATATACAATCTAAATCTCAAGTGACAGAAATAGTAAACCTAGACTAGGGAGCCTCAGTCTCTAAGCTAGTGGATCAGGCTGGAAATCTGGGTCACACGAGCCATCTACAGCTGTCCCATATAAGGTGTCTATGCAGGCCTCATCCTCATCCTCTGTAATATTTTCAACAGGTCCAGTCAGGACAGGAGCGAGCACAAAACATCTCACGCAGTTCATATCATGTTAGAAAATATAAAGCATGCAATAGAGTAAGGTACATGAAACGCTGAAAGAAAGAAGTATATGAAAAACAGTAGAGATTTGATAACAAGAAATATCTAAATATGATAAGTAAGAACTGTAAGCAACATGTGATTTAGAGCACAATATGGTTATGTAAACGGATTAGGTTATACAATAAATGGGACTCCTCTGTACGTGGGTGTACAATGGACATATACAATTTCTTATACAATAGGATTGATCACATAACCACTTCTACTCTCCCTCCCCCAATCAATACATAAGGATCCAATTCAGTTACGTTACCTTATACAATGGCTTGTATAATGGATTGTACAATAGCTCAATGTGATAATGAGAGTACAATATGCACAATGAGTGTACAATGATAAGGGTATTCAATAAATACAATATGTAAGTGAAACGTACATCACAATATGTATTTAGTGAATACAAGGAGATAACATCTCAGAAGAAGATCCGTATAGTACCAATACGTGATAATGATCGTGTCAGCATCAAGTACAATAATCTAGAGCAAGAATATAAATCCAGACAAGTATGAAATGGTCGGAGAATGTACTCGCATGTATCCTGAGTATCTGAAGAATATCTACTGTCCGAGGAGTGGTGTCTGTCTCCTATAGAACAGCACAAGTCACAACATGTCTAAAAATGATAACAAGATGCAATTCAATGCATTCTA
Source organism: Iris pallida (assembly GCA_029216955.1). Classification (NCBI taxonomy): domain Eukaryota; kingdom Viridiplantae; phylum Streptophyta; class Magnoliopsida; order Asparagales; family Iridaceae; genus Iris; species Iris pallida. The sequence continues at coordinate 18,965,462 of JANAVB010035418.1, read as the reverse complement.
AATGAGTCTAGGTCAATCTAGGCCAAGGTCAACTCTTGGTCAACTCTGGTCAACCCTAGAAGTCAAACTAGGTCAATTCTAGTCTAATTTAGTCAAACTAGGTCAAACAAGGTTAAACTTGGTCAAGCTAGCCATTCTAGGTCTAACTCTAGTCTAAACCAGTCAACCAAGTCTAGCCAACCCTAACTAAACCTAGGCTAGCACCCAACCACAACACATTGCCAACTAAGCTTATCAAAACACACATTACATAGGTTTAACATATACAAGTTATACCTATATACCATACTACAACATGCAAATCTATAGCTACCATGAATATGTTATATACATTACATTTCATATGCATATATATTCATAAGGGGTGTGTGTGTAGGGAAAAAGAGTGTGGAAAAGAGAGAATGTGAAGAGTGTGTGTGGACATTAGTGATATATGTGTGTGGAAAATTTCAACATGGGTTCTCAGTCCATGTGTGCATATCACAGTTCTCAGACTTCAAATAATTTGCAAAAGTATGTGTGTTGTGTAGGGTGTGAGAGATTGTAAATAGGAAAACTTGTTGACAGGGAACTAAGGGGGTGTCCTGTGTGTCATGTATATGTGTGTATGGGCTAAGGGAAGGTGGTACAAAACAATTCAATATGAAGTTGCCACTCATCACAGATTTACAATCACAGTTGAATCATGACATAAATAGAATTAAGGGTGTAGTGTACAGGGAAACATTAGAGATAGGGTGTCCATTACATGTATGTGTGAAAGTGTGGGTAATGGGGAAAACAATGTGACAGGAAATTCATAGGGGAAAACATTCCAATGTGAAATCAGTGCAATGCTTGTGTAACCTGGAATCAATAGATAGGAGTGGATAGGTTGTCTAAACCCAGGAAAAATCAGTGCCAACACTGTTCTTAGGAAGTGAAGGTAACTGACAGTTAACAACAGTCTAAACAAAAGGTTTACACATCATTTAACCCATTCGAACCCAAGTCCCATGCCAACATGAGAACTCAACATGCTGTGAAAACTCAGTTTTATGTATTGGTCTTGGCTACATGCAACCTATAAGTTCTCAGGTTCAGTTTGAATGTATTAGCAATGTGTGTATTTACTAAACAGTGGGTGAAATCTCAGTTCAGAATTTAAGAACCAATTCAAGTTTTAAACCAAGAAGTAAAAATGGGAAACCAAATCAGGATTCAGTGATTAAAACTTTTAGAGTATCAGACTTTTGAACCCCTAATCCAAATCACAATCGAAACCCTCATTGTTTGCACAAAACATAACTAAGCATGAACATTATTCATTAATCATGTAGGAAAATGAATCTCAGGTATTACATATTCAGTCTAAAAACAAGAGTTAGATCTCAGCTATTAGTATTCATGAGAATTACCAAATGACAATTTATATCAACTTAACAGTTAACTCAAATGCCCCAAAACACATCTCAAAACTTGCAGTTAAACCCCCACATGAACCCTGATGCATTTCCATATATATCCCAGCATGTAAACTCAACTAAGACATGTAATTTAATCATTAAATATGAATAAATTATTCAGAAAAGAGAGCCATTACACTGATACTGGGTTCAGTATCGGAAAGGGAAAAATGCAAATTTGAATATCAAACATTGTAACCAAACCCAAAGTGATGGTTGGTAATTAGGGACATACATGTGAGGGTATATGAGAGTGTCCTCGTGTCCAAAAATTGGACACGAAACGTGTCCCAATCAACTGCACAAACACAGACCCAAACAGTGCACCACAATCGTCGTGCATGCGTGCACGCGCGTGTAACACGCGATACGACACGACACGTGCTCGTGTCCAGAGGTTCACCTAGGTTAGCCCTAGGTCTGACACACACTGCACTGGGTCCACGTGTCCCACAGACACGACACGACACGTGTGTCAGTCGTGCCTGTGCACGCGCACAATAGCTCACGCGCGACAGCGCGCGGCCAGTACGGAGACGATTGTGCCACGCACACTCCACGAGGTGCTCCCAAATTTTGGGAGCACGGTGACAGTCGTTGCCCCTAGGCTCACGCCAAAAATTAGGACACGACGTGTCCTGTGTCTCGTGTTCTAGCCCCCGATAGGCAGGACACAGGTGTGTGGCTCGTGCAGCATGTCCACGTGCAAAAAAAGGACACAAAAGGACACAAAACACTAGGACACCTTCACAAAAGTTAATGTACACATCAAGATCTACAAATCCATGTAATTACATTTCAAAAATATGAAAATTTATTCCTATGTGGCATTTCTACAAACACCTAGTGTATCACTATGATAAGTGTCCGATACGGACACGAAACGGACACAAAACTTAGAAAAACCTATACCAACAGATAGAGGACACCTAGGGCTTCCTAACCATGCAAAGAAATCAAAATTTTGTGGAGAGAATAGGGATTTACCTATAGGTTTGAAATGGCTCAAAAAGCCCCAAAGTGAGTTGTTCCTCAAGCTACCCAAACTCTTCCAAATTGCCCCTTCCCTGGAATTTCTCACCATAGTCATCAAAAACACAGAGATTAGAATCTATTGCAAGAAATTTGGAAGAAAAAGGAGTTGAAATGGAGGAGTTATGGATTGGGGAAGAAAGGGTTTTACCTCTATTTTCAACTTGCTATTTTTTCTAAGGAGGCTAGCCCTAAGTTTAAGGAGACATTAAATAGGAGTGTGGATCCCTAAGTGGCTGGTCATAAATGCTAGGGTTAGGGTTTAGTTAGTTGGGCCATGGGCCTCCCTCTCTAAGTCAAGTTACATCTAAGTTTCTAAGGGCCCATTCTCAAAAATCAATTCTCATGACTAAAACTCCTATTTGATTTCTAACTTGATAATTTCTATCCTCAACTTAAGTTAACCATCCTACTTAGCCCATGGGTTAAGTCTAAGCTTCTAGGTTAGTCTACTAAGGTCAATGTTAGTCAAAGTCAACCTAGTCAACTATCATTCAAATAATTCCAAAATAAATTCTAAAAATTTTCATAAATCATAATAAATTCAAATGAATCCTAAAATGACCAAAATACCCTCTAGGCTAAAATGTACTAATCAAACATCCTAATCACATGGCTAGGCTCTAGGTCAAGCTACACTAGCCAAACACCAAAGTCATAAGGCATGATTGAAATAGTTTAAAAAATAATTAGAAATTTACCAAAAATCTTATTATTAATTAAATATCATAATTAAATAAAATTAAAATACAAAATTTCAAAATTACCCTCATTTTAGAAAAATGGGTGTTACAGAAACTGATCCTAAGGCAAGATTAGAAAGACAATGAATGATAGACGGTGCACGAAAGTAAATAGAACGTGTTTGGTAATGATAGCATTATGGGCGAGCTAGCCTCCCCACCAGTGCATAACAATGTACTGATATCCCCACAGTCTGCTTACAGGATGCAGGAGACGCCGGCGGGTGCGGAGCTTCCATCGAATGTGTTAAGGTGCGGAGCCAACTCTGGGGCCTTGGAACATTGCAAGAAGCTGAAGCACCATATACATGACATAATGTATCGGAACATCGCTATGAATCATTCCATCTTGTAAGCCACTTGGCACGCCTTTTATGTTTCAGAGAGAGAGAGAGCTTGAGCGATTTATAAACTCGGCCTAGCGCCGCTTGTAAACTTCTTGAAAATCAATAAAGAGTTTGATTTCGCTTCAACTTGTGTTCATTTACTTTTCGCTACAAATGGGGACACTCTGTGCGACTCTGTGGCCTAGCTCAAATCGGCCGTTTCTGGACTTGGCCTTGCACGGGTGCAACCTAGGCCCGTATTGCATCACGCCTTAGCGAGAACATCGCTCCTACGGGAGCGGGGCATGACAGATTGTTATAAGAGCACGGCTTCACGTCCTTGGACTTCATTTCGATTTTCTCAGTTTTGAAAGCTCGGTTGGAAACAAAAGAAGTGTACGCTCTCTTTCGTTGTGCCTTGGGATGTTCCATACAATAAGTGTAATATTTTCAAAAGCTCGTACGAGTACTCGGTTGGACGGGATCGGTAGGCGAAGGCCTTTGTGCCAAACCGCGACGGACTCGAGTTGGAAGGAACGCATACTAAAAAAGTTAGCAAACACAAGGCGTCCTTGAATAACCTTATGCTGACAATAGCGAACGAGTACGCGAGACCGAAATATAGTTCGAACGGGATGGTTACGCACACGGCCTTCTGGCTAAGTTGTGCCGAGTATCGCGCACCTAGACTTTATGGGCAAACGAGTGCAAGCGAGATCGACTATCGCTCGGACGAGAATAAGGGAGACTTAGAATGTATATTGATAGAGACGCTACTTGACCGACGCTAAAGCGAATATGGGGAAATGGTTCTTAGCTTTTGAGGAATGAGCGAACGTGCAATTGGACATGTCGATCGGGAGTCGAATAACCTTTCGAGGATTTGTAGAATGACTTGATTCTGAGTGGTATATGTGATAGCTTCGAAGAAGGATAAGAGTGAGCGTCGACGACCAATCGAGTGGCTCAAACCCTGAGTGGTGTATGGACGTTATAGAAATTATTCGAGCGAGACTAAAGGATTTACAGATAGAACGAATATGTTGGCAAGCGATGATATCGCGCAAAGCCTTAGAATGAGTAACGCTTAGTTGGTTTTGACTTCGAGAGTCTCCAACACGATATCGTTCGGATGAATTAAGAATGCGTAGTACGAATCATGAAACGAATGGAGGTCTTGGTCGAGGAAACATAGAAGATCGTGCATGCAATTTTGAATTTAGTTGAATGGATTGAAACTTGAGTTAAGGTGAATTACTCATGGACGAGATCGGGAATAGCACGGTCGGAAGATAGCGTGCATAGGAAACGTTGATTTGAAGAAACGAGAATGACCAAGGAATTGAAATTGATGTTGCTCGATGAAGAGTTAGCATGCCACAATATGAATTGAGAAAATTAAGTTGCACGACTTGAAATTCGTTGCAAAAGGAAGATCGTCAGGTTATGTACATCATCGATGGTATTGAGGCGTATCAAAGATCGATGTAGGATAACTCGGGGGTACTCTGATTCGATGAATGATGATCGTGTTAGAAGTTATTATTTTAAAGGATGCTATGTTGGAAAAGAATGTTTGGAATGAGGAAGAAAAATGACTTGATTGTTCGGTGATAACCACAACGACAACGATCTTGTCTTGTGTGAGCGCAACTCCAGCCTCGCACATGCGTCACGTCGGATTTGGAACGATCATTTCGCGTGAGCGTTGGCATGGTGATTCATGTCCAGCGGGAATGGTCGAACTCAAAATATCATGACATGGCAATTTTGATTGCTTCGACTTGTGGTTTGAAGCGAAGGTGAATTCGAGGACTGTTAGGACTTGTGATTGAAGAATGAGAAAACTTGAGGATTGAGTAGACCCAATCCGCGTATTGAAAATGAGCAAGTCTAGATGCAACGCAAGAAGTTACGTCCCGATAAGGACGATTATTCTGCAAGAATGTTGACATGGTGATTCATGTCTGCCGTAGATAATCAGACTTGTGTGAGATCGGAGCGCGACATATTGCAAGGCTAGACGACCTTGTGATCGACTACGTGAATTGGATAGGTGGATTGTATTAAACATACTTGAAGAGATAGACTACGATGATTGTTAGTACGGACGCACGATTTAATTGAGGACAACCTATCGTAGGATGACTTTCCTAAACGAGCTCGAACTTGGAACGGAGAATATGTTGATGCGAATAGGATGAATGCTGCTTGATGTTTAGAAATTTGAGCGAAACAAACTTGGATAGAAGCTCCCGTACAAATGAACAAATGGTTTGACCATAGGATTGGGGGGCAAGCGTCATGCAACGACCTTGCACGATGAGCCACGGACTTGACTTGTACCTATGACCTTGTGAGCTGACCTAGCGGATAGGCGGACGACCCTATGCTGAGTGATTGAACCTGTGTTGTTTATGTTAACGTCTGGACGGACGATAGACTTGGGGCAACAAGATTTAGAGTAGGACGTAGAACTGGGGATGTACGTGAACGACGACGAGATTTGCCCCAAATGAAGTGAATGATAGAAATGGATGATACGCAAGTAAAGTTGGGATAACGAATTAAATCATTGATTGGAAGACGTACTCCGTGATAGTACGATACTCGATCTTGAATCGGACGGGAATTACTTAGACTTGGCCGACCCCGCTAAGAAGAAGTCGTATTGATTTCATTGACAAGAGCGCTTGAGAAGCGAATCGAATCATCTCGAGGACCGAGATAAATGATATGTGATACACACATGAGTTTGGTTTTAAATCGAAGTTAGTGAAACGATCGACAAATCAAAACGATCACGAGTAGCTTGTCCGACTTCGCTAATCGCTAAGCTTGGTTGAAATATACGTATTCGGGGGACGTCTTGGATACGTGCACGATCCAAACTCAGCGACATGATGAACTCGAATGCAGCTGCAAGTGGGTGTTGCGATACGCATGAACGAACGAGTGAGTTTGCCTCAGCCTACGACTCTCGTGTTTGAGAATTACAACGTACCTCGTGCGACCGTTTCAGTCCCATGATATGTCGAAATAGCAACCAAGTTGAAGAAACGCGACGATTGAATAAGTGCCATCAACTCTAAAGATGAATAAAAATTCATTCAATAAAAATCGACCAAACGTACGCGACACGAAACTTAGAATGGTATCGAGTATGGTTCGATGCCATCGAATGATAGAGCCATTCGATAGTATTGTCTAAGAAACACGACGACACGAATTAAGGAATGGTAGGATGACCTGCACTCAGGAAGTCTCGAGGACGAGACTTGTTTTGAGTGGTGTATTATGTGTCACGACCCTCACCCGCTATAAGGGCACGTGTACGTGACAACGCCCAGCCCTCACCGTCAAAACGGCGTGGAACGCTGTAGGTTTTCTTGTCACGACCCGCACCCGCTTTTCGGATACGAGACGTGTCCAAACCAGCCTACGCCGCAGAGTCGGCGGTAGAACGCTGTCAAGCCAGCAAGAAATAGATGCTCAAAATAAAACATTTGCTGCTCATTCACAGTACTAAATTTATTACAACAGTTACAACATTTACGATTAAAGGAAAATACAAAGTTTTACAATTAATGGAATGATACAATGGCTATCTATTTCTAAGTTGTCTTCAGCATACCCAAGTCTTCCTCAGTGTTAAGAGTGGTAGCGGCTAAACCTGAAAAATGTTGGTTATCCAGTCAGGATTGGAACAAGTACACAAATCGACGACAATGCAAAACATAACAGAATTAACAAGACATGAAAATAGCATATGAGATATAAAAGCTGGTAAGAAAACTGATGACATAGCACGATAGAGAAGTAAACAAGGAAAAACTAATAAACGACATCTATCTAGGTGGTGTGAAATATCTGTTTCGACATGTGGACGGCTAGAGGGTAAATCAGGCACACTGCACGTGTCGTGCGCAGCGGCTAGCATTCACGAGAGACACTGGGATAGTTCTGGGTAGTCCACATGTTTACTAAGATATTTCCCCTCCCGACTACTCCGTGTGACAAGCGTGTCAACAAGCAGCAAGATGTATGTATAGACATGAAATGAAAAGACTACTATGAATCGGAAAGCAATCAGAAAGTGCACTTGCCTGAGGTCCTTAGCTAGAGAAACCAATAACACTATACCACTCAATGAGCCACAATCGATCAACACATGCAGAAGTATCCGGATGCTGAAATAAACAGTACCAACGTTCTCAGAATAGTCAAATTAGCTAGGATTGCCCGTCCTTAAGTCTAATTCTGGACACAGGACCAAAACGGTAATTTCGGGCAAAAACGATGTCCTCCGTTGGACCCGCTTTGCACCAAAAAGTGTGCCAGAGTCAATGGTCTCTAAAGTCGTCAAACTATATGTCTACGAATCCGGTTTTCTGATACGAACCCAACCGTATGTCCAAAGTTGGATTCCGGCGGGCCGTGCACAAAATCGCCCGTTGAGTGGGACCACGGAGCCCGCAAAACGACGATTTTGTCAACTGTCTCAGAATCGGACCAAACTTGGCATACATGACCAAAAAAACGATACGGTTCTGATGGCGCAAGTTTCGTCTCATTCAGACAAGCGTGCACAAAGTAATTGGAGAATTTGCAACGTGCACGATACAGTGAATTTCGACGGATACGCATCAAATTCGTTGCGCACACGCGACCAATTTGAATTCCGTCAAAGCCCACACGACCACGAAGGCGTTACGCAGCTTTCGAAGCTTTCGGTGCGCGACCACGTCGCCCAGAATGGCGGAACGCACGTCGTGTGGATGAGTTTTTATGATTTCTGAAAATTGTTTCACCAAGTTTTTCTTGATTTTCACATGGGTTTTCGTACTGCATAATGAACGAAAATTCAATCTAACAGTTGGTTTTAATCCTGTTTATATTGGCTATAAATCTATTTAAATGGGTTTCCAAATCGGTCGATGGTTTGGCTGCAAATTGCCTTCCAAAAGGGGTGTTGGACTGTTTAGTTCCCTGTTTCAATGTTTCATAGAACTAATTTTTTCCAGTTTTCAAACTTGATTATCGTCGCACACAGTGTGACTTAAGGAAAACTATTTGAAGGGATTGATAGCCGTATATATTGTCTACACGTAGGACTTTGTAGGTCGAAAAATAGTTGAACGATGAGGAAGAAAACTCACTTCGAAGTTGGGGCTTGGGAACTCGGCCACTGCTGTTGCTGTCTTTTCTAACACGCACGCCCGCGCGCGCGTGGCCGGCCTCCGGCCAGCGCGGTGGTGGCGCCTGCGTCGTGTGGGTGCGCGCGGTGGTTGTTGGCGTCCGGTGGAGGCGACGTTGTGTTTAGGGTTTGCCTCTCTCGCGATCTCTCCCTCTCTCTTATAAGTCGTGCGGGGAAAGAGTTGTTCGGCTCGGTTTGATACTGCTGGGCCGAAGGATGTGTTGGTTTCCTTGGCTGGGTGT
>JANAVB010035418.1:18828977-18953977 GCA_029216955.1 Iris pallida | reverse complement strand
TTGTCAAAGCAGTCGTGGATGAGATCCTAGAGACATCTACATCTCAATCCACGTAGGATAATTAGATGAAGAGCGAACCAATTGCATCATGGTTGATCAGACCGTAATACAATGATTCTGATTAGGCAATATGTTAGCGGGCGTCCCCAATAAGCATATGTCTCGAATCAAGCTCGATAAAAGAGTAAGCTTGCAAAACTAGGCTGTAATAGCAGCATTGGTCAAGATAGTCAAAATATGAATATGTGAGATTTTTTGAAAGGAGGCACAATAGTTCGAGTTTTGAGAAAGTCAAATCCTTACTTGGTGTTCTTGCTTATACAGTCTTCCTACAATCTTACTATCCTTAAAGTCTTGGTCAACTACCACATAGTTTTAGCAACGTTCTATAACCTACGATCCTTAAAAATGGTTTCATTTCTATGGGTTGTGCCTCGTCAGTGCGCTGCTGGCTGCAGTGAACCCACCTCTCCACTCTCAGCTAATTGATGACAGTGCGCTGCTGTCTAACTATTATTAGTTAACTAATACTCCTTTAACTATATCCGTAAAAATTTATGAGCTTCTAGAGATCCAAACAAGTCGACTAAAATAGAGCGTAGGTATTTGTCCTATCAATCACAACATTTAAAATAAAAGATTTAATCATGGAGGAAATAATTAAAGACGAAAGGAATACAAACACTCTAGTATCTATTTCATATACATTTCAATGGTTGAGGGAAAAATTTGCAAATCAATCTTTCTCGCGATTCGTATACGAATAACAGAATCATAATTTATAAACCAGTTACTTACAGCAAAATAGAATTTAAAATATGCAATTCTAACTGAGGATAAAATTATATCTACATAGAGCAAAAGAAGACTGAACAGGTTATCAAGATTATAGCCTTAATTCTAGGGAAAGCCTAACTAGCCAAGTGAGTAGTATACCCACGTTGGATTACATTGTCATATCAAAAGCAATAGTGTACCTGTAGGGATCTAGCAACTTATCTAAATTGCATGACCTATCTAATAACCTTGACTACCCAACGGTCAATTCGAACAAGGGACTCCTAATCCTAGTCATTATCTTAAATCATTTTAATCCTAATTGTGAATGAGCATTTCCTGGTCGCAGGCTCGCAATAGTACGACTAACGTACCATCACGAGTTCGCAATATTTTGCGAAAACTGACCTGCATGGGCCACCATAAAAACTTGTCACGACCCGCACCCGCTTTTCGGATATGAGACGTGTCCAAGCCAGCCTACGCCGCAGAGTCGACGGTAGAACGCTGTCAAGCCCGCAAGAAATAGATGCTCAAAATAAAACATTTGCTGCTCATTCACATTATTAAATTTATTACAATAGTTACAATATTTATGATTAAAGGAAAATACAAAGTTTTACAATTAATGGAATGATACAATGACTATCTATTTCTAAGTTGTCTTCAGCATACCCAAGTCTTCCCCAGTGTTAAGAGTGATAGCAGCTAAACCTGAAAAATGTTGGTTATCCAGTCAGGATTGGAACAAGTACACAAACCGACGACAATGCAAAACATAAAGAATTAACAAGACATAAAAATAGCATATGAGATATGAAAGCTGGTAAGAAAACTGATGACATAGCACGATAGAGAAGTAAACAAGGAAAAACTAATAAAAGACATCTATCTAGGTGGTGTGAAATATCCGTTTCGACATGTGGACGGCTAGGGGGTAAATCAGGCACACTGCACGTGTCGTGCGCAGCGGCTAGCATTCACGAGAGACACTGGGATAGTTCTGGGTAGTCCACATGTTTACTAAGATATTTCCCCTCCCGACTACTCCGTGTGACGAGCGTGTCAACAAGCAGCAAGATGTATGTGTAGACATGAAATGAAAAGACTACTATAAATCGGAAAGCAATCAGAAAGTGCACTTGCCTGAGGTCCTTAGCTGGAGAAACCAATAACACTATACCACTCAATGAGCCACAATCGATCAACACATGCAGAAGTATTCGGATGCTGAAATAAATAGTACCAACGTTCTCAGAATAGTCAAATTAGCTAGGATTGCCTGTCCTTAAGTCCAATTCTGGACACAGGGGCAAAACAGTAATTTCGGGCAAAAACGATATCTTCCGTTGGACCCGTTTTACACCGAAAAGTGTGCCAGAGTCAATGGTCTCTAAAGTCGTCAAACTACATGTCTACGAATCCGGTTTTCTGATACGAATCCAACCGTATGTCCAAAGTTGGATTCTGGCGGGCCGTGCACAAAATCGTCCGTTGAGTGGGACTGCGGGGCCCGCAAAACGATGATTTTGTCAGCTGTCTCGGAATCGGACCAATCTTGGCATACAGGACCAAAAAATGATACGGTTCTGATGGCGTAAGTTTTGTCTCGTTCGGACGAGCGTGCACAAATTAATTGGAGAATTTGCAACGTGCACGATGCGGTGAATTTCGACGGATACGCATCAAATTCGTCGCGCACACGCGACCAATTTGAATTCCGTCAAAGCCCACACGACCACGAAGGCGTTACGCAGCTTTCGAAGCTTTCGGTGCGCGACCACGTCGCCCGGAATGGCAGGACGCACGTCGTGTGGATGAGTTTTCATGATTTCTGAAAACTGTTTCACCAAGTTTTTTTTTTATTTTCACATGGGGTTTTCGTACTGCATAATGAACGAAAATTCAATCTAACAGTTGGGTTTTAATCCTGTTTATATTGGCTATAAATCTATTTAAATGGGTTTCCAAATCGGTCGATGGTTTGGCTGCAAATCGCCTTCCAAAAGGGGTGTTGGACTGTTTAGTTCCCTGTTTCAATGTTTCATAGAACTATTTTTTTTCCAGTTTTCAAACACGATTATCGTCGCACATAGTGCGACTTAAGGGAAACCATTTGAAGGGATTGATAGCAGTATATGTTGTCTACACGTAGGACTTTGTAGGTCGAAAAATAGTTGAACGATGAGGAAGAAAACTCACTTCAAAGTTGGGGCTTGGGAACTTGTCCACTGCTGTTGCTGTCTTTTCTAACATGCACGCCCGTGCGCGCGTGGCCAGCCTCCGGCCAGCGCGGTGGTTGCGTCGGCGTCGTGTGGGTGCGCGCGGTGGTTGCTGGCGTCGGGTGGAGGCGACATTGTGTTTAGGGTTTGCCTCTCTCGCAATCTCTTCCTCTCTCTTATAAGTCGCGCGAGGAAAGAGTTGTTCGGCTCGGTTTGATATTGCTGGGCCAAAGTTTGTGTTGGTTTCCTTGGCTGGGTGTGAGGCTTAGGTCCAGGGGTTCAGCTGTGGGCTTGGGTTTATGGGGAAGCTCGGCTGAGACTTTCAGTTATTTGAAACATATCCACTATTTAAAAATTGAATATAAAATGTATCTGATTGCCACAGATCGATCAGCTTGGTCCAGCCAATGATTTTACCATTTCGTGCACTCTCACGAACAAAACGGGCCTTTGTTGAGCTGGTTATATAGGGTAGGGTGGTTTCATGGGCTGGGCCTGAAATTTATTATATAATCTAATATATACATTTATATGTATTTATCTATATACCCTTATATATATATATATATATATATATATATATATATATATATATATATATATATATATATATATATATATATATATATATATATATATATATTCCTATATATGCTCATATAGCACTCTCCATAAAATTTAAATAAATCCCAATATATTCTATTATAGGGCCTTTCCAAATAAATACGAACATTATATACAATGCATTTATTATATTAATACTCTCACTAATATATGTATATTTATATATAGATTCATACACCTATATTTGTATATATATACACTCATATATGCATATATATATTTTATATATATATACACATACATACTATATATTATATATATATATATATATATATATATATATATATATATATATATATATATATATATATATATATATATATATATATATATATATATATATATCTTGATAGAGAATAAAATACTAATAACTATTAATAATAAATAATTTATATTTAATCACCACAATAGTAATATTAATATTATAAAACCTCCATAAATAATAATAATAATAGTAACGAAATTCAATAAGCCAATAACTAATTTTTATAAAATCTAAAAATATCACCATTTAAATAAAATAAATAATAATAAAATATTTCAAAATTTTCGGGAAGGGAGGCGACATTTCTACTCTAAACAATTTATATATATATATATATATATATATATATATATATATATATATATATATATATATATATATATATATATATATATATATATATATATATCAAAACCTGTCGAAAATATGGGTCAACTCCGAACGGAGGACAAGCAATGAATATATATAAGTACTCAATCACAACTCTAAAGTAACAAAGTAAAGACTGAAAGATAAAGACAACAAGACGATAATAAAATAATAACCTGTCAAGTCCAACACAAGAATATATACAAGTCCAAGTCTCTAATACAATCCATAGTAATAACAGTCTCAAAAGTAGCTGGAGACAAGGTCCAGTACAAAAGACCTACTCTAACTAAGCTATAGGTAAGGTCTCGTCAGGCGGAGCTAAGCCCTGCTGGACCAACGTCTCCAAGTCTATGCCCACTATGTCATCCGGACCGTAGTAGGTACAGTAATCCCCCTCGTCAGCATCTGTAATATTTGTCAACATATCCTGTCAGGATGGAACGAGTACAATGTACTAACAACAGTTCACAAGATATGACAAAAGCTATAAGACAGTAAATAGAGAGTATATACAAGAAAATCATAGAATGTACATGTGAGTATCATGGCAAGGTAAGCTGTAAATCTAGAGCTAGAACAAGGCAAGTAAACTGATCATGGCATGTACAAGAATCCAGAGTCATATATCTAGGTGTGTGAGTACTAGCTGCAATATGTGGCCGGCTTGGAAACTTGCACAAAATAGTAACAGGCCTGGCTAATCATACGTGGGGTGTATGATCAACACTCACAATCAATAGGTGCACAATGGGTGCACAATAGGCTTTGACCACATATCTACACTAATACTCCCCGCCCCCGACTGGTAGTGTGGATCCAAGCAAGACACGTTATGACACGGGATTCTACGAGAAGGGAGCAAGTCTCCTCGAGAATCGGTGTCCATATATTGCACAAGAACTACAAGGAAGCTTGCACAAGATATACCAAGATAATGAGGAATAACATCTCATATCGGGATCCATGAATACCAATCCATGTGACCAATGTGTCGAGAACAAGCATATTGTTTGCAAAAACAAAGGTTTATTGATACAAACTTTGTAAAAGATTACAATTTGAATTCTGGGAATGGTACAACTTTAGGAATCCAATCTAGAAGACAATTGCTTTATCCCTTGGACGATGTAAACTTTGAAGACGATAGCCTCTGAAGTTGAAGACAACTCTGGAATTGAAGGCAAAAAGCCTCGAAAATTGAAGGCAAAAGCCTCGGAAGAATGCAGCAGCACTTGGGCAAGAATTCCTGGACTCTCTGATCTCTCTATGATCTGATCTCTGATTTCTCTCTGATCCCCTTGAATGGAGACTTGAAACTCTATTTATAGAGTTCTAAAAAATAACTAACTTTTAGTTATTCTGGACTGTGCATGATGGATTGCACAGCAATTGGATTGGGCAACAATAGACTGCACAGGCAGTTGCTGGATCATGGGCCAACTGTCTTGGACACATGGCATCATTTGATTGAAATGTGCATGATCGTGCATAGACGATTGCCACGTAATAAACAATCGATGGCATGAATGCCATGTGTATTTTGTCATTTGTGTTGATAGAATGCGCACACTGAATTGCGCTGGCTTTGGATTGTGCAGACTTGGACTGCGCAGGAATGGATTGCGCTGCCAGCTGTCAACCATTCTCGAGCGCTGTGCGGCACAATAAACGAACAGCCTCCTCGTTTTTCGTGCTATCAGCTGTCAGGAAGATTTGATTGTGTCAGGTAATGATGATTTTTTCCACGTCAGCCTGCACACTTGGGAGTGTGCGCAGTCTAGCGTGCGCAATCTGAAGGATGCGCAATCTGATGTCTGTGCAGTTCATCTAAAAGTTGTATTTCTTGATTTTCTGACTTTGTTGATGTGTGCAACTTGTTTTTTTAGGACCTACAAGACCCCCTTCAAAGTTTTCGAAAGTTGAATTTATTCAAAATTTCGAAATACTTTGAATTTTGAAATTGAAATCAATTTGCGCATGTAGTGAGCTGTCTGCACAATCTGAGGGATTAGCCCCATTTTTTAGGCACAATCTAAGGCAGCCATTTCGATTTGAAAAACTATAAATAGCTCTTCAATTCCTTCGAAGTGTTCTTTACTTGCTTTCTTCGTGCACTTGAGAGAAAAATTTTCGAGCTCTTTCTTCCTTTCTTCTCCAACAATCTCGATGGCTCCCCGACGATCCTCCGCCGCTGCTAAGGGCAAGGTCCCCGCCGAGTCATCGACTAGGGGTGTGCAACATGCTTCTCGTCACGAAACTGCTCATCCAGCGCTGCGAGGTGACCTAATCAAAAACTCTTTTTAGAGTTTTGATTTTACTATTCGTTCAGAATCCATCTCTTTATAGAGATGTGATCATACTGCGCCACCCTTTTTAGGGTTCTGGTTGCACAAATCAGTTCGTTCTTCATTTTTATGAAGGACGACTCTCTGCGCAATCGGTTGAACTGCGTTGGCAAAAGTCAGCGCAATTTGCTGATTTGCGCGAGACTATCAACGCAAACTGATGACTGTTTGTTTGTGCAATCAGATTATTACGCAATATGATATTGCGCAATCTGATGTTACGCAGTCTGATGATAAAATTTTTGACTTGACTTGTACTGAAATTTTGTTTTCTCTGTCTGATGCAGTTAATTCTAGAGAAGATCCCGGATATGAGGACTTTGTAGGGACCCTTTTAGAGTCAGAATACAAAGAGGACCTATCCCATGTGTACTATCCTCAATATGATCTGCCAACCTCCCGTCAGGCTATTTTAATATCCCAAGATAATGAGGCACTGCAATGTTTGATGAATGGACAACCTCTGGAGTCAGCAGACGCTGTCATTCACAAGAAGCCATTATTCCTGTTCGGCGATGCTTTTGAAAAAAGCTCTCAACCGAGACCAAGGATGGAAGAAAGGATTGTCCATCAGACGGATAAGTCATTCTCGATACCAGATATTTCCCGCTGCCTCCCCTTATCCCGGTATGCTCATGCGAGCTATCCGAGGAAGATGTGTAGAAGCATAAAATTTCACAACCAGAAAGCCCATGCGCCAGACACTACATGCGCCAGAACCCAAACAACAAAGTCAAATAGCCATGGACATTCGAAGAAGGACTTTTCATTCATATACAAAAGTCTATTACATGTCTAGAAAAAGGTTGTACAAAGGAAATTTTCTACAAAGGAAAGATCCTAAGTCTACAGCCAGCAGCCACCATGCGCCTTCAGATAGGCGCAGCAGTCACTATGTGCCTCCAGATAGGCGCAGCAGCCACCATGCGCCTTCAGTCAGGCACAGCAGATACCATGCGCCTCCAACCAGGCGTATCCCGCCATATCTTCAGCAGCTCAGTTATGTGCATCCAACTCAGTTATGTGCATCCCTTCAGCAGCCCAGTTATGTGCCACTCTTCCAACCAGGCTCACCTGGCCAAGCAGAAGCCCAGTTATGTGCCGTTCTTCCAGCCAGGCTCACCTGATAAGTGCTTCTATACACAAAGCATTTAAACCTCTGGCTGGAACTAAGGAAGATAAGAGCACGGCAAAGTTGTGGCCAGGGGCGGCTTCGAAAGAGCCTCCAAAGACCAAAGAAGACCGTGATCGAAATCATGGCGCAAGGAGCAGCTTTCAACACAACCAGAGTGGGCGACACCCACTTTGAAGGAAGAGAAAGCCTAGCACCGCCATTCCGATCTACGGCTCTTCCGGAACAACGGAGACGAGGCCCGAGCATCCCCATCTTTGGATGCAACAGGCATCTTCCGCCTGCCTCGGAAGCTCTCGACTCCGTCTTTTGGATGTAACAGTCACCTTTAAGTGCATCGAAGACAACACGACGTCTCATCTTCACCCTCGGGAGCACTTCGTCGACAGAATGCACCCGCATATCCAAGTTTATGTTGGAAGTACGTGAGGGAACGAGGAGCAAACCTTCTCTCCATGCCACTATTTATAGGCCGGGCAGATCAAACCCACGCGCCAAGTGGATGACTCTCCGAATTCCGTGCAATGAATTTGCATTAAATGGATGAACCGGATGCCTCGAATTCAGCAAAACGACTATTTATAGCACTCGAGGAGCGAAACAGCCACATCATTAAAAGATATGTCGGATGCACCAGCCAAACAGCGCATCACATGGACGCACCCTCCAGCATCAGGCGCATCACACAGACGCGCCCTACGGTATCCGGCGCATCACAGAGGATGCGCCCCCTCACAGCCCCATACCGAGTGGAACACCAACCAACGTGCCCACTCAGCTGTCCATCGAACGTCACAAACATTAAATGCTGAACTGACAGAGTTGGCAGCACGCCTCCCAAAGTCTGAGCAGTCGACAGCTTTTTCAGAAGACGAAGCGTCCACAACGTCAGCATCATCATGACTTTACCCCGACGGCTACTGCCACGTGGCCACTCAACCACCCGTATGCCCCTTCGCGGCCATGCGTCCAAACCTGCATGCGCCTCAAAAGCTATGCGCCCTAGACTGCTCTCTGATCCCAAAAGACAGAAGGAAAGTCTCCATCTGAAGCTCCGCATGTGCCTCAAAAGCCATGCGCCCCAGACTGCTCTCTGATCCCAAAAGACAGAAGGAAAGTCTCCATCTGAAGCTTCGCATGCGCCTCAAAAGCCATGCGCCCCAGACTGCTCTCTGATCCCGAAAGACAGAAGGAAAGTCGCCTGCATGCGCCTCAAAAGCCATGTGCCCTAAATGGTTTATAATTCCTAAAGGTTATGAGCCGCAGCCTCCTCCTGCGCCCAATCCAAGGCGCAGCTCACCAGATCACTACCTCCCCAAATCCGAGATCTTCGAGCCATGAGTCGACGATATGTGTCCTTTGACTCAACTCATCCAAGATTTCAGCAACAGAAAGATCTTCTCCTCTGCTACGTGCCAGCTCACCACATCTGTATGAAGAGTTCAACCTCCCAATCAGGGCGCATCAACCATGCGCCCCTATCAGCAACCTCCACGTGGCGCCCCTACACACCGGCGCATCCTACATGCGCGCATGAGCAGCCAGCCTGCAAAACTATAAATAGAGGGATCATCTCCTTCACACACAGACAGAATCTACAACGAACATACAAGGAATCACCAGAGAGGCAGATACAGACACTCAACATCTTCCTCCTCTCAGCAAGCTCCAGCACCCAGAGCAATCCGCACCTTCAGAGAACCGATAATCGTCGTCAGCCCGTCAACGGAGTCAACGCATTACCACTCGCCCCATTGGCACTAAGGACCCAGCTTAAACAAAAGTGTACTCCTAGGACTACATCTAAGTCCTATATTGTAACACTGTTCTGCTTGTATTAAAGTTTTCAATCAAACAATTTTAATGGCAAACAAGCTGGCAACTCTGCTGGGGACTTCTTTCTCTTCTTCCGAGAAAGTCGTGTCACAGGCCGACGACGTGAAGGTGGGCTCCTCCCACAAAATGCTGGTCGTGCGCCTCAATCAACAGGCGTACGAGGAGTTCATTTCTGAAGGAAGTACGAGTCCTTCGAAGTGGCTGCCAAAGTCGAAGAAGACCCGCACAGCCTGGGTGTGCAAGGTCGACGCCTCGGGCACCACCACTGAAGGGGATGCAGCAATCCAGCCTTCCCTTCCTGCTGATGTTCTCAGCAACCAAGGTGCGCCTGCTGATGCAGCGCATCTCTTGGGGAAGCATACAGCCGACCACGTTCCCCAGCTATCTTCCTCTCAGGCGAGGAAGATGCGTCGACGGAGCAGGGGCGCAGCCAATGCCCCGCGCATCACCTCTGATGCGCCACAAAAAGCCTCTGTCTTTGACAGACTCACTCGCTGTAATGGCGAGGAGAAGTTGGATGCTGAGTACTATGCGCCCCAGCGGGCTAGTACGAGGAAATCCAAGGCGGCACGGGCCATGCGCCATAAACGTGCTATGCCAGCAGCAGGCCAGAGGCACGCGCTTACAATCACGTGCGCTGCCGATGGCAAGCTGTACAAGGTTAACTCAGGTGCTTCTGTACCAAAAATGAGTCGACCTTCAAAGTCCTCATCTTGCTTGGACGTATCTACTGCGTGCACAACCAAGTCGAGTGAGGCAAATTCAGTGGTCTTGAACTCCCGTGCCTCCTCTGGTTGTGCGTTTGAGGTTCGTTCAAGTCACTTCAAATGTTGTGGTTCCCCCACTACTGATCGTGATGCCTGCTTGGTATTAGATCAGGGGGCGCAGCACTCACCTGACCACCCCGGCGTTTGGCCTTGCCATACGTCTGAAAGGGGTATGAAGGCACCACTCTCCTCCAACGACCTGCGCAACATGATCACTCACAAGCACCGGTCAGGAGAGTCGACCAACAAGCACGGTGCGCCTCTCACGGGGCATACTTGTTCGGTGGTCACCATCAACTGCTGTTGCAAGGCGACAGCACTACCAAGGCAGTCGGTCTTCCAACGGCTGCAATCATCGACACCTCTCCGACGTCGCCTTGGGACGAAGGTGTCAGCAGAAGAGAAGCCAAAGGTTGCTTCATGCAACATGATCTCCAACTCCTCATCAATCCGGAAGACGACTGCCAATTCCTCGTCTTCATCCAAAAGCCAGTCGAGGAAAACCAAGGCAGCTGTCTCGACCTCTGGAGTGTTTGAAGGCACTCGGTCGAAGAAGAAGTTCTTGGAGGAAGCTGGGGGTAGCCAGACCCTTGTTGAGCCTCCTTCCGAAGATGAAGATGTCCAAAGCACAGCTGCGGCGGATCTTCATCATCAAGGCGAGGTTAGTCTCCCTGAAGCCCCTCGAAACGAGGATGTCCCCCAGGATACAGCTGAGGGTAGAGACGAAGAGGCCCTTCAAGACGGAGCCGAGGGCAGTCAGGCCCTTGCAGATGCGTCCGTCGAGGATGACCTCCAGAATGTGGCTGGGGGTGGCCAAGGTGAAAAACCAGGAGAGGTAACTCCCCCACATGAAAGTGAGGCCGAGAGCGAAGCCTCAACCAATCCATCCACTCCTGGCCGCGTTAGGACAGTATACATGGCTGGGGATGATGTCGAGTCTGATGTGCCATCACAGGACATAGTCCAGCGCATAGACTCATTGGAGGGAGGACTCAAAACCCTCTCTACCTCAATGCAAGCACTGACTCAAGCAGTGTTTGAGATGCGGTCGGCCTTGATCAGGACACCTTCAACCGGTCCTGACCCAGGAGCCAATGGGGAATCGAGTGTGCCCCTCCAACGGGCGCCCTCAGATACAGAAGCACCTCGGACCTCGGAGCCCTCAAACGCTCCACTCCAGATGGTACCTCCTTCCCCGACTCCTAGCTCCACGGAAGATGTGGTCGAAATGATCAAAGACCTGCGGGAGCGCTTCGAGTCCAAGAACAGGTAAGAGGAACGCCAGAAGATGGGCATTCCCCAGCCTTATCCCCTCGAGTGGAACAAGGTGGTTTATCCTCCAATGTATAAACCGCAAACACTCACCCCATACGACGGGAAGGACTCTCCGCGACGGTACCTGACGTACTTCCAGTCACAGATAGGGCATCTTCCGAAAGAGGACGCGCTCCTCACTAGTATCTTTGTCGGGGCCCTGAAAGGGGTGGCGTATGACTGGTACTGCAGTCTTCCCGACAATTCCATATCGTCCTTCGACGACCTGACGCACCTCTTCCTCGACCGCTTCTACGACGGCGGGAAGGATATGACGATGGCGTCTCTCATAGAGATACGCCAGAAGGAGAAGAAAACGGTACGGGTGTTCATCGAACGCTTCCGAAAGGCCTGCTTCAGGCTACCTCCAGGCATGCCAGAACATGCGCTCCTCTCCGCTTGCAGCATGAACATGCTGCCTGCAGTGAAGCTCTGGCTCAACTCTACTCCCCCTCCCGACTGGAGCTCCCTGATCATCGAAGCTGAAGCTGCAGAAAAGAAGGCGGCCAATGCACGTCTTCTGGGTGTCAGCTTCCCCGCCTTTGACGATAAGGGGAAAAAGTCTGTAGCTAACAGCTCCGGACGAGAAACAAAGGGAAAACAGGCATTGACTGTTAATGCCTCGAAAGGCGCATCTGCGCCTACTCATAAGCCTCCACTGGCACCGAGACCTAAGGAGGTTTACTCATTCAATGATGACGACACCCTGCAACTTTTCGAGATACTGAAGCAGGGTGACAAGATCAAGCTACCGGACCCAAAGCGGCCCGATAAAGTCAGGAAAGTGGACAACCCGAGGTACTGTCACTACCATCGGTTTGTCGGACACCCGACCAAGGACTGCTACGTCCTCAACAATTACATCCAGCGCATGATCAAGGCGGATGTAATCTCCGTCGACTATGAAGAGAAGACGGTGTCAGCCAATGTGGTTTCGCTTCAGTTCGGCACCTTGCCGCCGACTACCGCACAAGATGGCGTCGTCCCTATCCCTAAGGCGACAATGGAGGTGGTAAACTTACCACCTACTCGTGACAATGTGAGTGGACTCACCCCACTCACCACATCTCGAGGAGAGGTCCTCTGGGTTCACCCCGACATCGTCTCTGAGGTGACTCAATTAGAGGTACGCCCTACCTCCAAATCAAAAGGCAGGAAGATCAAGTCTTGTCGCACAGTTTCTTCTTCAACAGAAGAGGCACTTCCAGTGCAAACACGTGCACAACAGAACGCCCAGTCCGGCGAAGCTGCCGCCGAGGTGGTGCCTCCTGGCACCATCCCTGAGGAGGGTCCATCTTAGCCCTCAGCAGCCAATAAGCAGAAGCAAGTGGAGGCCCGTTTCGACAGACCTCTACGGAAGGAGAATGCTTCGGGGCTATCCAAGCCTCACAACTTCGACATTCTGGCACAACTAGCCAGTACACCTGCGCGCTTGTCTTTGTTCGAGCTCCTGCGTCTTTCCAAGGACTCCCGAGAAGCTCTCTGCGAAGCTCTGAAGGACGCTGAATCCTTTCTCAGTCAGGTCAAGCAGCCTGAAGACCTCCCAACTACCTGTGCGCACTGTCATTATGCGGATGAAGTTATCCCAAACATAACTTTCACCCAACAAGACATGCTGCTCAAGCATCACCGACATAACCGACCGCTGTATTACACAGGGTACATTGGCTCGGTCAAGGTGAGCCGGATTCAGATCGATCCTGGGTCTTTCCTAAGCATCATCTCGAAGGTGCTGCTATCAAAGCTGGGGATCCCAATGTACCGGCTGGCGCCCTCCAATACAACCATCAGTGGCTTCAACGCCAGCAAGAGCGAGCCATTAGGCAAGATCCGACTGAAATGTCACATTGGCAGCCTCAAAACTGAGGTGACTTGTTATGTGGTAGATGCCGAGGTTAACTACAACATCCTGCTCGGTCGACCATGGCTACATGAGTACATGGTGGTGCCCTCCACGCTCCACCAGTGCATGAAATATGTATCCACTAATGGCGTCATCCGGACGGAGTTTGCAGACATCGATCCTTTCAAAGGGATTGAGGCCTACTTCACCGATTCCGACTTGTACAAGCCAATTGACGAGGAGGAAGCCAACGACGCTGATGATGAGGCAGAGACGGCAACAGAGCCGGACATGGAGCCTGAGATGACTCTCGATGCCCCCTTGAAAATTCGACTGAAGGGTAAACCACCCCAGAATGTGCCTCCAATGAGCATCAAGCTATCAGGTAAAGCGCCGGCTCGTGAAGCACCCCTAAAGATACGCCTCAAGGGAAAGCCACCTCAAACATCGGCTCCCCTGGTGGCAAAATTACAAAGGAAAGTACCACTCACCGGAGGCGCAACCGAGGCACCTCTCAAGGTGCGTCTTAAGGGCAAGCCGCCGCAGTCATCCAAGGTGTCAGAGAAGGCTCATATAACCCTCTCAGACCCTAAAGTCAAAGCTGTGGTGGACTCTCCTAGTCCATCCCCAGTGCTTACAGACGAGGAGCTTGGCGAATATATCTCGGCTGATGTAGATGCACCCTCCTTAGACAATGTAATCCCACGGGATAAGATCTCGTATTTTAACAATAATAGAGTGTCTTTTAATTATTCTTGTCTTCCACACTGGAATGCCATATATACATTAGATAACGCTCTACGGTCGTTGCAAACACAAATAACGACCGTCCATCATAATCGAGTAGTCCCGTCTCAAGGAGTCTGTTTCATAAACCCTCCACGGAGCCGAGATGAAGGAACCATCATCTTGGGTAAAGTTGAGTATCATCAAGACCTCCCGTCACTCGAGCCAGAACCTGATACCGGCAGAGTACAAGTCTATCGGTACACGGATACGGCAAAGCACATCATCCAAAAGATGGACTACGACCTGAAAAGCAACAAAGGCTTAAACTACGGCAAGGGTCGACATCTCCCCATCCGGCCTTCGATGCCTAACGGAAAGCTGCAGGACTACTACAATCAGACTCGACGGGGCCTAGGCTATGTCACGCCGCCATCAACTCCAGAAAGTTTAGATGCAGAAGACGTAGAACATTCCCACTCGTCCGAAGCGTCAACTTGGGATTTTGATACCAGTATTGGATCAGTTTTCAGGAAAGTATTGTCAGCTAACATGGCATCAGCACAACCTCAAAAAGGTGAAGGCGAAGACCAAGCGCCGGAACCCTTCGAATAAGAACCCTGGGCTCAACGCCTGGAAGAGCAATGGGAGTCTCGTTTTGAGTTACGTGAACCTCCTACCGAAGACGAAGTCGAGCAGATTGACCTCGGGGATGGGTCTTCTTCCAAACCCATCTTCATCAGTAAAAGCCTGGAAGGAGAAGATCGAGAATCTTTAATCCAACTGGCAAGACAGTATATCGACGTCTTCGCCTGGAGCTATGAAGACATGCCGGGACTCGATCCACAGATCGCGATGTACAGGTTGAACATCTTACCTGATGCCAAACCTGTCAAACAGCAACAGCAACATTTTCACCCAGACATCATGAATGCCATCGATCAGGAGGTGGACAAACTCTTGACTAGCGGCTTCATCCGTGAGGAACAACACCCGGATTGGGTAGCCAACGTCGTTCCTGTCACCAAGAAGAACGGGAAGATACGAGTCTGTATCGACTTCAGGGATCTCAACTCTGCTTGCCCGAAGGACGAATTCCCGCTTCCAATCACCGATGTGATGATCGACAACACATGTAGCTTTGAGCGCATGTCCTTCATGGATGGGTATTCAGGCTACAATCAAATCAAGATGTTCCCCGATGACGCAAAACACACGTCATTCAGGACACCGAAGGGTATTTTCTGCTACACAGTGATATCCTTCGGCTTGAAGAATGCCGGTGCAACATACCAGCGAGCTATGAGCACCATCTTCCGTCAACATCTTCGCAAGATAGTCGAATACTATGTTGACGACATCGCAGTCAAGAGTCGCCTCAAAGGAGATCACCTACAGGACCTGAAGACGGTCTTCGATCTCATGCAGGCACATCAACTCAAAATGAACCCCGCTAAATCCTTCCTGGGGGTTTCTAGCGGCAAATTCTTGGGCTTTGTCATCACGACGAAAGGCATTCATGTTGATCCCGAGAAGACCAAAGCCATCCTCAACATGGACCCTCCAAAGAATCTTCGAGAACTTCGGGGCTTACAGGGATGCCTGGCATACATCCGGAGGTTCATAGCAAACCTCTCCGGCAGATGTCAACCCTTTACTCAGCTCATAAAGAAGGGAGTCTCTTACGTCTGGACAGAAGAGTGCCAAAAGGCTTTCGACGACATCAAGGCTTAATTACTTGACAAGCCTGCCAGTCCTAGTGGCACCTGTCGTCGGCAAACCATTCCTCCTCTACGTCTGTGCCATAGATTATTCCTTTGGCGCTCTGTTGGCTCAAAACAGCGATGCAGGCTACGAGCAAGCAATCTACTACCTCAGTCGAACACTCATCGGGGCCGAACACCGGTACAACCCCGTCGAAAAGTGTTTGCCATTAAAATCGTTTGATTGCAAATCTTAATACAAACAGAACAGTGTTACAATATAGGACTTAGATGTAGTCTTAGGAGTACACTTTTGTTTAAGCTGGGTTCCTTAGTGCCAATGGAGCGAGTGGTAATGTGTTGACTCCGTTGACGGGCTGACGACGGTTATCGGTTTTCTGAAGGTGTGGATTGCTCTGGGTGCTGGAGCTTGCTGAGAGGAGGAAGACGTTGAGTGTCTGTATCTGCCTCTCTGGTGATTCCTTGTATGTTCGTTGCGGATTCTATCTGTTGTCCGTCTGTGTGTCGGTGAGAAAGAAATGATCCCTCCATTTATAGTTGTGCAGGCTGGCTGCTGATGTGCACATGTAGGATGCGCCGGTGTGTGGGGGCACCACATGGAGATTGCTGATGGGGACGCATGGATGATGCGCCCTGATTGGAAGGTTGAACTCTTCATACTGTTGTTGTGAGCCGGCACGTAGCAGAGGAGAAGATCTTTCTGTTGCTGAAATCTTGGACGAGTTGAGTCAAAGGACACATGTCGTCGACTCATGGCTCAAAGATCTCGGATTTGGGGAGGTGATGATCTGGTGAGCTGCGCCTTGGATTGGACGCAGGAGGAGGTTGCGGCTCAAAACCTTTAGGAGTTACAAACCATTTGGAGCACATGGCTTTTGAGGCGCATGCAAGCGACTTTCCTTCTGTCTTTCGGGATCAGAGATCATTCTGGGGCGCATGGCTTTCGAGGCGCATACAAATCTTCGGATGGAGACTTTTCTTCTGTCTTTTGGGATCAGAGATCAGTCTGGGGCGCATGGCTTTCGAGGCGCATGCAGGTTTGGGTGCATGGCCGCGGAGGCGCATGCGGGGCTTCAATTGAGACTCTTCTTCTGTCTTTAGGGATCAGTGAAGGGTCTGAGGTGCACGGCTTTTTGGGGCGCATGCGGGTCTGGACGCATGGCCATGGAGGCGCATACGGATGGTTTAAGGGGCCACGTGGCAGTAGCCGTCGAAATAGAGTCATGATGATGCTGACGTTGCTGACGCTTCATTCTCTGAAAAAGCTGTCAACTGTTCAGACATTGGAAAGCGTGCTACCAACTCTGGTGTCAGTTCAGCATTTAATGTTTGTGACATTCGATGGACAGCTGAGTGGGCACGTTGATTGGTGTTCCACTTGGTATGGGGATGTGAGGGCGGCGCATCCTCTGTGATGTGTCGGGTATTGTAGGGCGCATCTGTGCGATGTGCCTGATGCTGGAGGGCGCATCCATGTGATGCGTTGTTTGGTTGGCGCATCCGACATGTCTTTTAATGCTGTGGCTGTCTCGCTTCTCGAGTGCTATAAATAGCCGTTTGGCTGAATTCGAGGCGTCCGGTTCATCCATTTAATGTAAATTCATTGCACAGAATTCGGAGAGCCATCCACTTGGCGCATGGGTTTGATCTGCCCGGCCTATAAATAGTGGCATGGAGAGAAGGTTTGCTCCTCGTTTCCTCACGTACTTCCAACATGAACTTGAATATGCGGGTGCATTCTGTCGATGAAGTGCTTCCGAAGGTGAAGATAAGACGTCGTGTTGTCTTTGATGCACTTGAAGGTGACTGTTACATCCAAAAGGCGGAGTCGAGGGCTTCTGAGGCAGGCGGAAGGTGCCTGTTGCATCCAAAGATAAGGGTGTTCGGGCCTCGTCTCCGTTGTTCGGGAAGAGCCGTAGATCGGAATGGCGGTGCTAGGCTTTCTCTTCTTTCAAAGTGGGTGTCGCCCACTCTGGTTGTGTTGAAAGCTCCTTGTGCCATGATTTCGATCACGGTCTTCCTTGGGCTTTGGAGGCTCTTTCGAAGCCTCCCCTGGCCACAGCTTTGTCGTGCTCTTCTTTTCCTTGGTTCCAGCTAGAGGGTTAAATGCTTTGTGTAATCGAAGCATTTATCCGGTGACCCTGGCTGGAAGAGCGGTACATAACTGGGCTCTGCTTGGCCAGGTGAGCCTGGCTGGAAGAATTTGCACATAACTGGGCTGCTGAAGGAATGCACATAGCTGGGCTGGATGCACATAACTGAGCTGCTGAAGAGATGATGGGATGCGCCTGGCTGGCGGTGCATGGTGTCTGCTGCGCCTAACTGGCGGCGTATGATGACTGATGCACCTATCTGGAGGAACATGGTGGCTACTGCGCCTATCTGGAGGCGCATGGTGGCTGCTGCGCCTATCTGGAGGCGCATGGTGGCCGCTGGCTGTAGATCTAGGATCTTTCCTTTGTAAAAATTCTCCTTTGTACAACCTTTTCTAGACATGTAATAGACTTTTATATAAATAAAAAGTCCTTTTCCGAATGTCTATGGCTTATTTGATTTTGCTGTCTGAGTTCTGGCACATGTAGTGTCTAGCGCATGGGCTTTCTGATTGTGAAATTCCATGCTTCTACAAGACCCCCTTCAAAGTTTTCAAAACTTTTGAATAAGTTTTGGAATACTTTGAATAAGAAGCATTGAGGTCAGGGCGCACGATTGTTGGGCGCATGCCTGTTCGGGCGCATGCTCCTTCCAGCTGATGATGATGACGCTTTGGTAACTCAAAAGATTAATGATGATCTTTTGGCTGTATTTGCTGTTATCTCTTCACGGAACCCGAAGCGACGGCTGAGATTACACGTCATCGGTTCACGCATGCGGCCAAGCCCTATAAATAGGTGAGGGTTGGAGAGAGAAAGAGATCTTTTTCTCTTTGCCTTTGCTTTCTTTAGAGTTCTTCTCCAAAACCCTAACTTTTTTCTTCTTCGAGAGAATGGCTCCCAAGACTCCTCGCGGTGGTGCCGGCAAGGGGAAGGAGAAAGCAAAGGAGTTTGTCGACGAGGATGCACCTATCACCTCTGCGACTCCGACGGACGTTCGCCCTGAGGTGACGGGTGGGTTTCTTTCATATAAGCTTTTGGGCCATATTGTGCCCTAACTCAAAACCTGCTGACGCGTATGGACTTCTGTCCTGATGATACGCCGAAGTTCTATCCTGCCGACGTGCATAGGTTTACACCTTTATCATGCACCGAGGTTTAATGGCTGACGCGCATGGGTTTTGTACCCTGATGATGCGTCGAAGCCTTCGCTGACGCGCATGGGCTCACGCTCTGATGATGCACCGAAGCTCCAATGCTGACGCGCATGGGCTCATGCCCTGATGATGTGCCGAAGCAAGCTGACGCGCATGGGCTCATGCCCTGATGATGCGCCGAAGCAAGCTGACGGGCTTATACCCTGATGCGCCAGTTTATTTGACACATTCTTCTTGGCTGACTTCAACTTTTGTTGTGCCAGTGTCAATGACGATCCCATTGTTGAATGAGGTCCTCCTGGATGCTTCTCTTTGTCAAATGGGAGTTAACTTTGATGAGGCGGTGATCAACCCTGCGAAGGATGCCATCTTATAGGACCAACCTCGTGAGAGGATGCTGCAAATCCAGGCCCAGTTGCCGCTTTTCCTCCAGAGTATGATGGAGAGTGGTAAACTAAAGTCTGCTGAATCTGAGGGTGTAACCTTCTTAAAACCTGCCTTTCTGTTTGGCGACCGACTAGTCTCTTCCGAGGCGAAGATACTGAGGATCAGAGAAGACTGGTTCTTTTCTGCCAAAGACATGATTCTATATATGCGGCAGGTTGACCGCCAGCTGCCGCTGACGGCTTTTTATCGTCTAGCTTCGAAGAGGAGGATGGGTTGGGAACTTACTCCTTCTCAAGGAGGAGCCTTGGGAGGTACCCTCTCAATTGACGCCTCCTCAAACCAGCGAGATACTTTAACTGCTTTCCGAGCCAGTTCTTCGTTCAGTTACCGGGCCTTGCGTCCTGGGAGCATCTACAGTGAAGTCCCGAATGACCTGTTTCCCTTCAGTGCCCCGATCTTTGCAAATCGGATGCTGACATCAAAGGTGATGTATCCGACAGGTAGCTTCAGGGTCGAAGGCTGGTGTCACTATATCCCGAAGTGGGACGAGTTGACCACTTGGGTGCTTTCAAGGTTCAAAGTTGAGCTTAAAGAGATCGGGCTGACAGCCGCCATTCGGGCCACGCAGGCCGGCGTGGACCTCAATAAGCCGATGTTCCTTGCGCTCTTGGAGCTCTTCAATGTCCAGACTGGCAGCTTCTTTACTCCGGTAGGGGAGTTGGGATTGGCTCTCCATGAAATATACGAAGTATCCAAGCTTCCTTGGGGTTCGGAACCGTACGAGGAATATTTCCCATCAAATGAAGAGATCCAGGTTCTGGAGAATAAGGATCCGGAGATGATGGCTGTCTTCAAAGAAGTGGCTAGCCATCATTATCTGATGCACCGGAGGGACAAGGGCAAGACCCAGCCTCATGTGACTGCTTGGAGGGACTATGTCTTCAGGCAGGATCTGGTGGATCCTTCGAGGATCCGGTTTGCGACTCCGCAGGGATTGAAGCCCGCGGAGTTAAGTTCTGAAATAAGCCGGCTGGACGAGAGGACCCCACATTCTGATGAGGGCGGGAAGGCTACGTATAGCTGTTTCTGGCATTGCGCGCACCGGATGTCATCTAAGGCAGTGTTGACGGCCTACTTGATGATATGGCTCCGGGATTGCGTATTTGCAGGTGGATCCGGTACCGTCGAGAGAGTACATCGGAATCTGATTTTGCCTGTAGTGAAGTTGGCCTGTGGGCGACCTTTAGCTCTCCTCCCCGCTATGGTGTGCAACCTGTTGCTCGGTTTGAGGTCTTTTGCCGACGATGTGATCCATGAGAGGGGTAACAATGATAACTTTCCCCGGGCTGAGCTGCCTTTCCATTATCTTATGGGGTGGCTGATCTTGCATCATCCGAACATGATGAGTCCTGGTCCGGAGGAGGATCATGTCGAAGGAGATGCCTTCATTCGCCGCTTCTATAAGAGGAAGTGGTCTTACACTGGCGTCCCCGTCTGCAGGAGAGTCTTGTCCTACCTTCAGGGGTAGGAAATTGTCAAGGTTGGCCCGATCTTCAAAGATTTCGAGGCCGATCAAGATTTAGTTGACTCTGGCGAAGATGCGGTCACTTTGCCAAAATGGAGCTTTCGTTGGTTGCAGAGTATCCGGCCTTCTCATCTGGTCTACCGTAACCAGAATAGATGTTATCTGGAGCCTTATCTGCCAAGCCGATTCGCTCGTCAGTTTGGCTATACCCAGCTAATGTTGCGGAATCCCAATAGTAGTTTAGGCTACGTCGGGAGTTTGCTGGATGGAGCCCGGGACTGGCAATATTATAACGCCGGATGCACCAACGTTAAGTTCACCACGCCAGTTCACAATCCTCGGCCGCCGATCCTATATCCGGCCGCGAAGCTGTATTGCACTATGACTGCTATGTCTCCCGGTTATGACAGGGAGACCAGTTTCATCATCGGAACTCAGCTAGAGGCGACAGCGAATATGTTGATGGCAGCCCGCTCGTATCGTCCACCGGTGTCGGCGGGGTATCGAGCTGCTGCTGTGGTATCAGTGAGAGACCCGTCCGTCGGGAAAAGGCGGTATGACACCGAAGTTGGTTCTTCTGTACCGAAAAGGTCGAGAAAGATGCCGACCCCAAAGGTTACGGACGTGCCACTTGTAACGCCAACGGGATCAGTTCCTGTTGAGGTAAGGAATGTTTCGTAATTCCAGTTCTTTTCGTTATTGTGGCGACTTATGTCTTTCTCCTTGTAGGGATCGTTGAAGAAGAAGTCCCGTATTTCAAAAGGCTCTTCTGATGAGCGTATTCCACCGACGCTAATGTCTCCCATGGAGGAAGGTCCCGAAGATGTTCCCGCGGAGTTCTTAGTATCTCCAGACTTCGAGGTTGCAACAACTTCTGGGGGAGCACCATCTGCCGTGGAGGCCTTGGATGCTGAGGGTCCGACGGACTCGAGGCATCCTGATGATGAAGTGGACTGGAGTTTGTCACCTCCTGACGACGTCCCTCCGGTCTTGCAAGAATCTGCTGCGGGGACAGCAGATATGGTTGGGACAGAGGAGAGGGTTGATTCCCCTCCTTATCATGATGAGGGGAGGTCGGCTGTATCATTGCCGAGTCCTACCCCGGCTTCAACCGTGGAAGTTGAGGCGACTACCGCTCAGGAGGTAGCGACAGATTCTGTCCCTGTTGAGGGACCCGATGATGAGATCCGTCTGCCGGTCACGACCGCTGAGACGGGTCAAGAGATAAGTGATAATCTCCCTATTCTGCCAAGGGAGGTACCAACTATTGATAGGATGTTGGGGGTAACAGAGGTGGTCGCTGACATCGGTGGTTCCTCCGGGCTTGAGAAGGGTAAGGGTGAAGAACCCTCTGTAGCTCCTTCTACTTGGGGGACCATCTCGACGCCTGTGCCGGCTCCTTCTGTTGCTTTGGCTCCTCGGGCTAACAGTCCAGCCCCTGTTGATGAAGGGCCCGTTGATGCCGAGGTTCAAGCCTCGCCGATTGAGGTTGGCGGATCTTCTTCCGGTCCGCAAGCTGTAGTAGCTCCTCCAACTCCTGCTATGACGCCGCAGGTCCTGGCGGATGCAGACGAGTATGTGAAGTTCCTCGTCGAGGGGGTGTACAAAATGCTGCAGAAGGGCGTATCTACTGTGATGGATGCCAACGGGAGTTTTGCGACAGCAAAAGATCTGGCAATGCCCTGCATTGAGCTGATTCGTATTCACCAAGGCCACGACCATATGGCCGAAATTCTGGAGGCTTCGGTGATTGAGCTGGACGAGCGGCTCACGGAACTTCGACGCATCCAGCGAAATGATCTCTCCGTGTTAATAGAGGCGGAGAAGGGGAAGTTGATTGCTGAAATCGAGTCTTCCCGCCAGGCCACTGTGAGCGATTGGGAGCGCGAGGTGGCTGAGACTGAGGCTGCGGTAGAGCAGTTGTCTCAGTCTATGAAGAAGACGACGGAGGCGCGAGCTGCGTTGGATACCAACATCGCGGAGATCGACGTCCAGATGCGCCGCCTTGAGGACCAGCGGGCCCAACTCCAGTTAGAAGCTGAACGTGTTCGGGCTGAACACGCAACATTCAAGCAGGAGGAAGCGACTTTTACTCAGCGGACTCTTGCTTTGGCTCAGCAACGACGACAGCTTGATGAGAAGTACGAGGGCGAAACTTCTGCTGAGGCTGTCGAATTGATGCGTCAAGAGGCCGAGCGTCGAGTTCTGGCAACTGTAGAGACTCGTACTGCTGACCTGAGACAACGAGTCAGAGAGCTCTCGACCCATCCTGGAGAGGTTTAGGGATTGTAGCTTCTTCCTTTCTTTTGCAACCCTCGTTGAGGGATAGTGTAGTTTTGTACTCTCTCTCTTTTTGAATAAAGAAGTAAGCAACTTTTGTGATGTGTTCATTTTTTTTGTCATGAACTTGATGATTTGTGTGGACCTATTATCTTTTGTGCACCTTGGTTTTTAGGTACAGATAATAAGTTTGAAGGAACCATTATGTTTGCTCAGAGGTAATGTGGACATGGCAATCATTGGGTTCGAAAATGATAAAATCTTCCTACTCAGAGGTATTATGGACGTGGTAGAAATGATCTTGGGAGATACGCTGAACAACTCAGAGGTGATGTGGACATGGAAGTTCTGCGATCAATGTACAATACCGCAGGGGTTGTTTGTACGAGATGTTTACTCAGAGGTAATATGGACGTGGTAAACATGAAGGGTAGCGTAGGCTTACGAAGTGTAAGATTCCGCTTTGTAGGGTGTAGAGAGACAACTCAGAGGTAATATGGACGTGGTTATCTTTCTACTGGAGGATGCCACGGAACAGCTGGGTTCCAGAAGCGTATGAGTTGGTGGAAGGAGGTTGTTTGGAGAAGTACATGTCTGGAAGATGTCAAGAATAGTACTTCTTTAGGAACTTACCGTTGATGGGCATCATGAACAAGTCCCCATTGGGTTTGGCGAGGCGGTAAGCTCCGTTCGAGTATACCGTCTCAATGATGAAAGGTCCTTCCCATTTGGGCTCGAACTTTTCTGGTATCTTGTGGGTCAACACCATTGGTCTTCTGACTGCTAAAACCAGGTCACAAACTTAGAAAGTCCTCTGTTTGGCCTTCTTGTTGAAAGCCTGTGATATACGGGCTTGGTAGAGTTCGATGCGTTGTTGAGCTAGGAGACGCTTTTCATCAAGTGCCTCCAGTTCCCGCAGACGACGACGTTGATTGTCCTCTTCTGTGAGTTGGTTTGTGATTGCTACGCGGAGTGAGGGTATCTGTATCTCGAGAGGCAGTACCGCTTCGCTTCCGTAGACTAAGGAGAATGGAGTGTTGCCTGTTGGGGTCCGTACCGTTGTGCGGTAGGCCCAAAGGCATTCGCCAAGCTTTTCGTCCCAGTCGCATTTGTTGGATGACACGACCTTTTTGAGCAGCCTAACGATCGTTTTGTTGAATGCCTCAGCCAATCCGTTTGCGGCCGGATTGTAGGCAGTTGAGGCCACGTTCTGATTGCGATTCTTGTCACAGAACCTGCTGAAAATGTGGCTGATAAACTGAGGACCATTGTTATGGATGATCCGCCGGGGTACTCCGAAACGGTAAATGACATGGTGCTTGATAAAGCTGGCCACCCTGGAGCTTTTTACTTCTGCCAGTGGGACTGCTTCCGCCCATTTGGAGAAGTAGTCGGTGATGGCCAGGATGAAACGGTGTCCTCTTGATGAAGGAGGGGTGATTGGTCCCACAATGTCCATGCCCCAGGCTTCGAAGGGCCAGGAAGCGACTGTAGGGTGTAGCATTTCCGATGGTGTATGTATGAAGTCTGTATGAAGTTGGCATGCGTGGCACTTCTTAGCATATTCAACAGCGTCGGCGGCCATAGTTGGCCAGTAGTAGCCCATACGTCGCAGTCGATCTTGCAACTTAGGACCGGGTTGATGAGCTCCACAAGTTCCATCATGAGCTTC
The DNA here is from genome assembly GCA_029216955.1 of Iris pallida. Taxonomy (NCBI): domain Eukaryota; kingdom Viridiplantae; phylum Streptophyta; class Magnoliopsida; order Asparagales; family Iridaceae; genus Iris; species Iris pallida. Next base: position 18,928,916 of record JANAVB010035418.1, on the reverse strand, counting down.
TTGAAGAGCTTCGGCTGCTTCTTCGTTGGACAGGCATCGAAGGAGGAGCCCATCGAAGGAGCGTCGGTACAGCGTTTTGGTAGCTGTATCGTAGTAAAAACGGAGGGAGCGTCTCCTGACTGAGACAGCTTCCTTCGGATCCTCGGGAAGGATTCCGTAGACAGCGAAGTCGATGAACGGGAACCTCCAGTCTCGGACATTAACACCAGTGTTTGTCGACATGGCGTGAGCCGCCTGCAAGCATAGGTTGTTTCTGGGATAAATCAGGTCTCGGCCAGTTACCGTGACATAATATTGAGTCCCAAAGGGCGCTGCCAGTGAGGCTGCGAGGCCAGCCAGAGCATCGGCCTCCAAGTTTTGTAAACGGGGGACATGTTCAATGAAGAACCCGGTGAAGGTTGAAATGATGTTCAACGTGACTTCATGATAAGGGATTAAATCTTCATGGCGAACCTCATATTGTCCCCGAACATGGTTTACGACGAGCTTTGAGTCGCCGTAGGCTTCCAGATGGTCGACCCCCAGCTGTTGTGCGAGATGGAGTCCCATGACGAGCGCGTTGTACTCGGCAATGTTATTGGAGCACGGCTTCGAAAGAGAGTACGCACGCTGGATGACCAGCTGATCGGGGGAGACTAAGACTACCCCCACTCCTGCGATGATTTGGCCTCTGGGGCCTGTTCTCGAAGCACCGTCGAAGAACATCCGCCAAACGGAGCTTCCTTCGATGACGTTGGATTCCTGGACCTCATCCGGGATATCTTCATAGAGTTTTGAGGATTCTGGGATGGGGTGTGCAGCTAAGAAGTCTGCCAGGGCTTGATCCTTGACAGCCTTTTACGGAACAAACACCATGTTGTACGGTGTTAGCAGGATCGCCCATGTAGCTAGCCGAGAATTCAATGATCCTGGCTTTGTCATGAGGACTCTAAGCAGATTGACTCGGGAGATGACATGAATTGTCTGACCCGAGACATAATGACGAGTCTTCTGGATGGCAAACACCAAAGCCAAGCACTCCTTTTCAACGGGGTTGTACCGGTGTTCGGCCCCGATGAGTGTTCGACTGAGGTAGTAGATTGCTTGCTCGTAGCCTGTGTCGCTGTTTTGAGCCAGCAAAGCGCCAAGAGAATGATCCATGGCACGGACGTAGAGGAGAAATGGTTTGCCGACGACGGGCGCTACCAGGACTGGCGGGCTTGTTAAGTAAGCCTTAATGTCGTCGAAAGCCTTTTGGCACTCCTCTGTCCAGACGTAAGAGACTCCCTTCTTTATGAGCTGAGTAAAGGGTTGACATCTACCGGAGAGATTTACTATGAATCTTCGGATATATGCCAGACGTCCCTGTAGGCCCCGAAGTTCTCGAAGGTTCTTCGGAGGGTCCATGTTGAGGATGGCTTTGGTCTTCTCATGATCAACATGAATGCCTTTCGCTGTGATGACAAAGCCCAAGAATTTGCCGTTAGAAACCCCCAGAAAGGATTTAGCGGGGTTCATTTTGAGTTGATGCGCCCGCATGAGATCGAAGACCGTCTTCAGGTCCTGTAGGTGATCTCCTTTGAGGCGGCTCTTGACTGCGATGTCGTCAACATAGCATTCGACTGTCTTGCGAAGATGTTGACGGAAGATGGTGCTCATAGCTCGTTGGTATGTCGCACCGGCGTTCTTCAAGCCGAAGGGCATCACTGTGTAGCAGAAAACACCCTTTGGAGTCCTGAATGACGTGTGTTTCGCATCATCGGGGAACATCTTGATTTGATTATAGCCTGAATACCCGTCCATGAAGGACATGCGCTCAAAGCCACATGTGTTGTCGATCATCACATCAGTGATTGGAAGCGGGAATTCGTCCTTCGGGCAAGCAGAGTTGAGATCCCTGAAGTCGATACAGACTCGTATCTTCACGTTCTTCTTGGTGACAGGAACGACATTGGCTACCCAGTCCGGGTGTTGTTCCTCTCGGATGAATCCGCTGGTCAAGAGTTTGTCTACCTCCTGATCGATAGCATTCATGAAGTCCGGACGGAAGCGTCGCTGTTGTTGTTTGATAGGTTTGGCATCAGGTAAGATGTTCAACCTATGCATTGCGATATGTGGATCAAGTCCCGGCATGTCTTCATAGCTCCAGGCGAAGACGTCGGTATACTCTTTAGCCAGTTGGACTAAAGATTCTCGATCTTCTCCTTCCAGGCTTTTACTGATGAAGATGGGTTTGGAAGAAGACCCATCTCCGAGGTCGATCTGTTCGACTTTGTCTTCGGTGGGAGGTTCACGTAGCTCAAAACGTATTTCCCATTGTTCTCCTAGGCGTTGGGCCCAGGGTTCTTCTTCGAAGGGATCCGGCGCTTGGTCCTCGCCTTCACCTTTTTGAGGTTGTGCTGACGTCATATTAGCTGACAGCACTTTTCTGAAGACTGATCCGATGCTGGTATCGGAATCCCAAGTCGAAGCTTCGGACGAGTGGGAATGTTCTACGTCTTCTGCATCTGAACTCTCTGGGGTTGATGGTGGCGTGACATAGCCTAACCCCCGTCGAGTCCGATTATAATAGTCCTGTGGCTTTCCGTTGGGCATCGAAAGCCGGACAGGGAGATGCCGATCCTTGCCGTAGTTTAAGCCTTTGTTACTTTTCAGGTCGTAGCCCATCTTTTGGATGATGTGCTTTGCCATATCCGTGTACCGATAGACTTGTACTCTGCCGGTATCAGGTTCGGGCTCGATTGACGGGAGGTCCCGATGACGCTCGATTTTGCCCGAGATGATGGTGCCTTCGTCTCGGCTTCGTGGAGGGACTATGAAGACTCCTTACGACGGGACTACTCGATTATGATGGACGGTCGTTATTTGTGTTTGCAACGACCGTAGAGCGTTATCTAATGTATACATGGCATTCCAGTGTGGAAGACAAGAATAATTAAAAGACACTCTATTGTTGATAAAATACGAGATCTTATCCCGTGGGATTATATTGTCAAAGGAGGGTGCCTCTACGTCAGCTGAGATATATTCACCAAGCTCCTCGTCTGTAAGAACTGGGGGCGGACTAGGAGAGTCCACCACAGCTTTGATGCTGGGGTCTGAGAGGGTTATGTGAGCCTTCTCTGATACCTTGGATGACTGCGGCGGCTTGCCCTTGAGACGCACCTTGAGAGGTGCCTCGGCTGCGCCTCCGGTGAGTGGTGCCTTCCCTTGTAGTTTTGCCACCAGGGGAGCTGATGTTTGAGGCGGGTTTCCCTTGAGGCGTATCTTCAGGGGTGCTTCACGAGCCGGCGCTTTCCCTGATAGCTTGATGCTCATTGGAGGCGCCTTCTGGGGTAGTTTCTCCCTCAGTCGGATTTTCAAGGGGGCATCGGGAGTCGTCTCAGGCTCCATGTCCGGCTCTGTCGCCGTCTCTGCCTTATCGTCAGCGTCGTTGGCTTCCTCCTCGTCAATGGGTTTGTACAAGTCAGAATCGGTGAAGTAGGCCTCAATCCCTTTAAAAGGATCGATGTCTGCAAACTCCGTCCGGATGACGCCATTAGTGGACACATACTTCATGCACTGGTGGAGCGTGGAGGGCACCACCATGTACTCATGTAGCCATGGTCGACCAAGCAGGATGTTGTAGTTGACCTCGGCATCTACCACATAACAAGTCACCTCAGTTTTGAGGCTGCCAATGTGACACTTCAGTCGGATCTTGCCCAGTGGCTCGCTCTTGCTAGCGTTGAAGCCACTGATGGTTGTATTGGAGGGCGCCAGCCGGTACATCGGGATCCCCAGTTTGGATAGCAGCGCCTTCGGGATGATGCTTAGGGAAGACCCAGGATCGATCTGAATCCGGCTCACCTTGACCGAGCCAATGTACCCAGTGTAATACAGTGGTCGGTTATGTCGGTGATGCTTGAGCAGCATGTCTTGTTGGGTGAAAGTTATGTTTGGGATAACTTCATCCGCACAATGACAGTGCGCACAAGTAGTTAGGAGGTCTTCAGGCTGCTTGACTTGGCTGAGAAAGGATTCAGCGTCCTTCAGAGCTTCGCAGAGAGCTTCTCGGGAGTCTTTAGAAAGACGCAGGAGCTCGAACAAGGACAGGCGCGCAGGTGTACTGGCTAGTTGTGCCAGAATGTCGAAGTTGTGAGGCTTGGACAGCCCCGAAGCATTCTCCTTCCGTAGAGGTCTGTCAAAACGGGCCTCCACCTGCTTCTGCTTGTTGGCTGCTGAGGGCTTAGATGGACCCTCCTCAGGGATGGTGCCAGGAGGCACCACCTCGGCGGCAGCTTCGTCGGACTGGGAGTTCTGTTGTGCACGCGTCTGCACTGGAAGTGCCTCTTCTGTTGAAGAAGAGACCGTGTGGCAAGACTTGATCTTCCTGCCTTTTGATTTGGAGGTAGGACGTACCTCCGATTGAGTCATCTCAGAGACGAGGTCGAGGTGAACCCAGAGGACCTCTCCTCGAGATGTGGTAAGCGGGGTGAGTCCACTCACATTGTCACGGGTAGGTGGTAAGTTTACCACCTCCATTGTCGCCTTAGGGATGGGGACGACGCCATCTTGTGTGGTAGTTGGCGGCAAGGTGCCGAACTGCAGTGAAACCACGTTGGCTGAAACCGTCTTCTCTTCATAGTCGACGGAGATTACATCCGCATTGATCATGCGCTGGATATAATTCTTGAGGACGTAGCAGTCCTTGGTCGGGTGTCCGACAAACCGATGGTAGTGACAGTACCTCGGGTTGTCCACTTTCCCGACTTCATCGGGCCACTTTGGGTCCGGTAGCTTGATCTTGTCACCCTGCTTCAGTATCTCGAAAAGTTGCAGGGTGTCGTCATCATTGAATGAATAAACCTCCTTGGGTCTTGGTGCCAGTGGAGGCTTCTGAGTAGGCGTAGAGGCGATTTTTGAGGCATTAACAGTCAATGCCTGTTTCCCCTTTGCTTCTCGTCCGGAGCTGTTAGCTGCGGACTTTTTCCCCTTATCGTCAAAGGCGGGGAAGCTGACACCCAGAAGACGTGCATTGGCCGCCTTCTTTTCTGCAGCTTCAGCTTCGATGATCAGGGAGCTCCAGTCAGGAGGGGGAGTAGAGTTGAGCCAGAGCTTGACTGCAGGTAACATGTTCATGCTGCAAGCGGAGAGGAGCGCATGTTCTGGCATGCCTGGAGGTAGCCTGAAGCAGGCCTGTCGGAAGCGTTCGATGAACACCCGAACCGTTTCCTTCTCCTCCTGGCGTACCTCTATGAGAGACGCCATCGTCATGTCCTTCCCACCGTCGTAGAAGCGGTCGAGGAAGAGGCGCGTCAGATCGTCGAAGGATGATATGGAATTGTCGGGGAGACTGCAGTACCAGTCATATGCCACCCCTTTCAGGGCCCCGATAAAGATACTGGTGAGGAGCGCGTCCTCCTTTGGAAGATGCCCTATCTGTGACTGGAAGTACGTCAGGTACCGTCGCGGAGAGTCCTTCCCGTCGTATGGGATGAGTGTTTGTGGTTTATACTTTGGGGGATAAACCACCTTGTTCCACTCGAGGGAATAAGGCTGGGGAATGCCCATCTTCTGGCGTTCCTCTTGCCTGTTCTTGGATTCGAAGCGCTCCCGCAGATCTTTGATCATTTCAACCACATCCTCCGTAGAGCTAGGAGTCGGGGAAGGAGGTACCATCTGGATTGGAATGTTTGAGGGCTCCGAGGTCCGAGGTGCTTCTGTATCTGAGGGCGCCCGTTGGAGGGGCACACTCGACTCCCCATTAGCTCCTGGGTCGGGACCAGTTGAAGGTGTCCTGATCAATGCTGACCGCATCTCAAACACTGCTTGAGTCAGTGCTTGCATGGAGGCAGAGAGAGTTTTGAGTCCTCCCTCCAATGAGTCTATGCGCTGGACTATGTCCTGTGATGGCGCCTCAGATTCGACTTCATCCCCGGCCATGTATACTGTCCTGACGCGGCCAGGAGTGGATGGGTTGGTTGAGGCTTCGCTTTCGGCCTCACTCTCGTGTGGGGGAGTCACTTCTCCTGATGTTTGACCACCCCCAGTCACATTCTGGAGTTCATCTTCAATAGGCGCATCTGCAAGGGTATGATTGCCCTCAGCTCCGTCTTGAAGGACCTCTTCGTTTCCAGAACTACCCCCGTCGGTGTCCTGGAGGACATCCTCCTTTTGAGGGGCTTCAGAGAGACTAGCCTCATCTTGATGATGAAGATCCGCCGCAGCCGTGCTTTGGACATCTTCGTCTTCGGAAGGAGGCTCAACAAGGGTCTAGCTACCCCCAGCTCCCTCCACGGACTTCTTCCTCAACCGAGTGCCCTCAAACACTCCAGAGGTCGAGACAGCTGCCTTGGCTTTCCTCGGCTGGCTTTTGGATGAGGAATTGGCAGTCGTCTTCCGTACTGATGAGGAGTTGGAGATCACATTGCATGAAGCAACCTTTGGCTCCTCTTCTGCTGACACCTTCGTCCCAAGGCGACGTCGGAGAGGTGTCGATGACTGCAGCCGTTGGAAGACTGATTGCCTTGGTGGTACTGCCTCCTTGCCACAGCAGTTGATGGTGACCACTGCACAAGTATGCCCCGTGAGAGGCGCATTGTGCTCGTTGGTCGACTCTCCTGACCGGCGCTTGTGAGTGATCACGTGGCGCAGGTCATTGGAGGAGAGTAGTGCCTTCACACCCTTTTCAGACGAATGGCAGGGCCAAACGCCAGGGTGGTCAGGTGAGTGTTGCGCCCCCTGATCTAATACCAAGCAGGCATCACGATCAGTAGTGGGGGAACCACAACATCTGAAGTGACTTGAACGAACCTCAAACGCACAACCAGAGGAGGCGCGGGAGTTCAAGACCACTGAGTTTGCCTCACTGGACTTGGTTATGCACGCAGTGGATGCGCCCAAGCGAGATGAGGACTTTGAAGGTTGACTCATTGTTGGTACCGAAGCACCTGAGTCAACCTTGTACAGCCTGCCATCGGCAGCGCGCGTGATTGTAAGCGCGTGCCTCTGGCCGGCTGCTGGCATAGCACGTTTATGGCGCATGGCCCGTGCCGCCTTGGATCTCTTCGTACTAGCCCGCTGGGGCGCATAGTACTCAGCATCCAACTTCTCCTCGCCATTACAGCGAGTGAGTCTGTCAAAGACAGAGGCCTTTTGTGGCGCATCAGAGGTGATGCGCGGGGCATTGGCTGCGCCCCTGCTCTGTCGACGCATCTTCCTCGCCTGAGAGGAAGATAGCTGGGGAACGTGGTCGGCTGCACGCTTCCCCAAGAGATGTACTACATCAGCGGGCGTACCTTGGTTGCTGAGAACGTCAGCAGAAAGGGAAGGCTGGATTGCTGCATCCCCTTCAGTGGTGGTGCCCGAGGCGTCGACCTTGTGCACCCAGGCTGTGCGGATCTTCTTCGACTTTGGCAGCCGCTTCGAAGGACTCGCACTTCCTTCAGAAATGAACTCCTCGTACGCCTGTTGATTGAGGCGCACGACCAGCATCTTGTGGGAGGAGCCCACCTTCACATTGTCGGCCTGTGACACGACTTTCTCGAAAGAAGAGAAAGAAGTCCCCAGCAGAGTCGCCAGCTTGTTTGCCATTAAAATCGTTTGATTGCAAATCTTAATACAAACAGAACAGTGTTACAATGTAGGACTTAGATATAGTCCTAGGAGTACACTTTTGTTTAAGCTGGGTTTCTTAGTGCCAATGGAGCGAGTGGTAATGCGTTGACTCCGTTGACGGGCTGATGACGGTTATCGGTTTTCTGAAGGTGTGGATTGCTCTGGGTGCTGGAGCTTGCTGAGAGGAGGAAGACATTGAGTGTCTGTATCTGCCTCTCTGGTGATTCCTTGTATGTTCATTGCGGATTCTGTCTGTTGTCCGTCTGTGTGTCGGTGAGAAGAAAATGATCCCTCCATTTATAGTTGTGCAGGCTGGCTGCTGATGCGCACATGTAGGATGCGCCGGTGTGTGGGGACGCCACGTGGAGATTGCTGATAGGGGCGCATGGATGATGCACCCTGATTGGAAGGTTGAACTCTTCATACTGCTGTTGTGAGCCGGCACGTAGCAGAGGAGAAGATCTTTTTGTTGCTGAAATCTTGGACGAGTTGAGTCAAAGGACACATGTCGTCGACTCATGGCTCGAAGATCTCGGATTTGGGGGGGTGATGATCTGGTGAGCTGCGCCTTGGATTGGACGCAGGAGGAGGTTGCGGCACATAACCTTTAGGAGTTACAAACCATTTGGAGCGCATGGCTTTTGAGGCGCATGCAAGCGACTTTCCTTCTGTCTTTCGGGATCAGAGATCAGTCTGGGGCGCATGGCTTTCGAGGAGCATGCAAATCTTCGGATGGAGACTTTTCTTATGTCTTTTGGGATCAGAGATCAGTCTGGGGCGCATGGCTTTCGAGACGCATGCAGGTTTGGGCGCATGGCCGCGGAGGCGCATGCGGGGCTTCAATTGAGACTCTTCTTCTGTCTTTAGGGATCAGTGAAGGGTCTGAGGCGCACAGCTTTTTGGGGTACATGCGGGTCTGGACGCATGGCCGTGGAGGCGCATACGGATGGTTTAAGGGGCCACGTGGCAGTAGCCGTCGGAATAGAGTCATGATGATGCTGACGTTGCTGACGCTTCGTTCTCTGAAAAAGCTATCAACTGTTCAGACATTAGAAAGCGTGCTACCAACTCTGGTGTCAGTTCAGCATTTAATGTTTGTGACATTCGATGGACAGCTGAGTGGGCACGTTGGTTGGTGTTCCACTTGGTATGGGGATGTGAGGGCGGTGCATCCTCTGTGATGCGCCGGGTATTGCAGGGCGCATCTGTGCGATGCGCCTGATGCTGGAGGGCGCATCCATGTGATGTGCTGTTTGGTTGGCACATCCGACATGTCTTTTAATGCTGCGGCTGTCTCGCTCCTCGAGTGCTATAAATAGCCGTTTGGCTGAATTCGAGACGTCCGGTTCATCCATTTAATGCAAATTCATTGCACAGAATTCGAAGAGCCATCCACTTGGCGCATGGGTTTGATCTGCCCGGCCTATAAATAGTGGCATGGAGAGAAGGTTTGCTCCTCGTTCCCTCACGTACTTCCAATATGAACTTGAATATGCGGGTGCATTCTGTCGATGAAGTGCTCCCGAGGGTGAAGATAAGACGTCGTGTTGTCTTTGATGCACTTGAAGGTGACTGTTACATCCAAAAGGCGGAGTCGAGGGCTTCTGAGGCAGGCAGAAGGTGCCTGTTGCATCCAAAGATAAGGGTGTTCGGGCCTCGTCTCCGTTGTTCGGGAAGAGTCGTAGATCGGAATGGCGGTGCTAGGCTTTCTCTTCCTTCAAAGTGGGTGTCGCCCACTCTGGTTGTGTTGAAAGCTCCTTGTGCCATGATTTCGATCACGGTCTTCCTTGGGCTTTGGAGGCTCTTTCGAAGCCTCCCCTGGCCATAGCTTTGCCGTGCTCTTCTCTTTCTTGGTTCCAGCCAGAGGGTTAAATGCTTTGTGTAATCGAAGCATTTATCCGGTGACCCTGGCTGGAAGAGCGGCACATAACTGGGCTCTGCTCGGCCAGGTAAGCCTGGCTGGAAGAATTTGCACATAACTGGGCTGCTGAAGGGATGCACATAGCTGGGCTGGATGCACATAACTGAGCTGCTGAAGAGATGATGGGATGCGCCTGTGCGGGCAGCGCATGGTGTCTGCTGCACCTAACTGGCGGCGCATGATGACTGATGCGCCTATCTGGAGGCACATGGTGGCTACTGCGCCTAACTGGAGGTGCATGGTGGCTGCTGCGCCTATCTGGAGGCACATGGTGGCCGCTGGCTGTAGATCTAGGATCTTTCCTTTGTAGAAATTCTCCTTTGTACAACCTTTTCTAGACATGTAATAGACTTTATATAAATAAAAAGTCATTTTTCGAATGTCTATGGCTTATTTGATTTTGCTGTCTGAGTTCTGGCGCATGTAGTGTCTGGCATATGGGCTTTCTGATTGTGAAATTCCATGCTTCTACAAAAAGGAGTGCTTGGCTTTGGTGTTTGCCATCCAGAAGACTCGTCATTATGTCTCGGGTCAGACAATTCATGTCATCTCCCGAGTCAATCTGCTTAGAGTCCTCATGACAAAGCCAGGATCATTGAATTCTCGGCTAGCTACATGGGCGATCCTGCTAACACCGTACAACATGGTGTTTGTTCCACAAAAAGCTGTCAAGGGTCAAGCTCTGGCTGACTTTTTAGCTGCACACCCCATCCCAGAATCCTCAAAACTCTATGAAGACATCCCGGATGAGATCCAAGAATCAAACGTCACCGAAGGAAGCTCCGTTTGGTGGATGTTCTTCGATGGCGCTTCAAGAACCGGCCCCAAGGGCCAAATCATCGCAGGAGTGGGGGTAGTCTTAGTCTCCCCCGATCAGCTGGTCATCCAGCGTGCGTACTCTCTTTCGAAGCCGTGCTCCAACAACGTTGCTGAGTACAACGCGCTCATCATGGGACTCCAACTGGCACAACAGCTGGGGGTGGAACATCTGGAAGCCTACGGCGACTCGAAGCTCGTCGTGAACCAAATTAGGGGACAATACGAGGTTCGCCATGAAGTCGCATTGAACATTATTTCAACCTTCACCGGGTTCTTCATCGAACATGTCCTCCATTTACAAAACTTGGAGGCCGATGCTCTGGCTGGCCTCGTAGCCTCATTGGCAGCGCCCCTTGGGACTCAACACTATGTCACGGTGACTGGCCGAGACTTGATTTGTCCCAGAAACAACCTATGCTTGCAGGTGGCTCACGCCATGCCGACAAACACTGGTGTTAATGTCCGAGACTGGAGGTTCCCGTTCATCGACTTCGCTGTCTACGGAATCCTTCCGGAGGACCCGAAGGAAGCCGTCTCGGTCAAGAGACGCTCTCTTCGATTCTACTACGATACAGCCACCAAAATACTGTACCGATGCTCCTTCGATGGACTTCTCCTTCGATGCCTGTCTAACGAAGAAGCGGCCGAAGCTCTACGAGAAGCTCATGACGGAACTTGCGGAGCTCATCAACCCGGTCCTAAGCTGCAGGACCGGCTGCGACGTATGGGCTACTACTGGCCAACCATGGCCGCCGATGCTGTTGAATATGCTAAGAAGTGCTACGCGTGCCAACTTCATGCAGATTTCATACATACACCGTCTTCCGCTACATCCTACAGTCGCCTCCTGGCCCTTCGAAGCCTGGGGCATGGACATTGTAGGACCAATCACCCCTCCTTCATCAAGAGGACACCGCTTCATCCTGGCCATCACCGACTACTTCTCCAAATGGGCGGAAGCAGTCCCACTGGCAGAAGTAAAAAGCTCTAGGGTGGTCAACTTTATCAAACACCATGTCATTTACCGTTTCGGAGTACCCCGACGGATCATCCATGACAATGGTCCTCAGTTTATCAGCCACATTTTTAGCAGGTTCTGTGACAAGAATCGCATTCAGAATGTGGCCTCAACCGCCTACAATCCGGCAGCAAACGGATTGGCTGAGGCATTCAACAAAACTATCGTTAGGCTGCTCAAAAAGGTCGTGTCATCCAACAAACGCGACTGGAACGAAAAGCTTGGCGAATGCCTTTGGGCCTACCGTACAACGGTACGGATCCCAACAGGCAACACTCCATTCTCCCTGGTCTACGGGAGCGAAGCGGTACTGCCTCTCGAGATACAGATACCCTCACTCCGCGTAGCAATCACAAACAAACTCACAGAAGAGGACAATCAATGTCGTCGTCTGCGGGAACTGGAGGCACTTGACGAAAAGCGTCTCCTAGCTCAACAACGCATCGAACTCTACCAAGCCCGTATATCACAGGCTTTCAACAAGAAGGTCAAACAGAGGACTTTCCAAGTTGGCGACCTGGTTTTAGCAGTCAGAAGACCAATGGTGTTGACCCACAAGACACCAGGAAAGTTCGAGCCCAAGTAGGAAGGACCTTTCATCATCGAGACGGTATACTCAAACGGAGCTTACCGCCTCGCCAAACCCAATGGGGACTTATTCATGATGCCCATCAACGACAAGTTCCTAAAGAAGTACTATTCTTGACATCCTCCAGACATGTACTTCCCCAAACAACCTCTTTCCACAAACTCATACGCTTCCGGAACCCAGATGTTTCGTGGCATCCTCCAGTAGAAAGATAACCACGTCCATATTACCTCTGAGTTGTCTTTCTACACCTTACAAAGCGGAATCTTATACTTCGTAAGCCTACGCTATCCTTCATGTTTACCACGTCCACATTACCTCTGAGTAAACATCTCGTACAAATAACCCCTGCGTTGTTGTACATTGATCGCAGAACTTCCACGTCCACATCACCTCTGAGTTGTTCAGCGTATCCTCCAAGATCACTCCTACCACGTCTATAGTACCTCTGAGTAGGGAGATTCTATCATTTTGAACCCAATGATCGCCATGTCCACATTACCTCTGAGCAAACATAATGGTTCCTTCAAACTTATTATCTGTACCTAAAACCAAGGTGCGCAAAAGATAATGGGTCCACACAAATCATCAAGTTCATGACAAAAAATGAACACATCACAAAAAGTTGCGTACTTCTTTATTTTTCTAAAAAAAGAGAGAGTACAAAACTATACTATCCCTCAGCAAGGGATACAAAAGAACGTCAAAAGGAAGAAGCTACAGCCCTTGAACCTCTCCAGGGTGGGTCGAGAGCTCTCTGACTCGATGTCACAGGTCAGCGGTACGAGTTTCCACAGTTGCCAGAAATCGACGCTCGGCCTCCTGACGTATCAATTCGACAGCTTCAGCGAAAGTTTCGCCCTCATACTTCTCATCAAGCTGTCGTCGCTGCTGAGCCAAGGCAAGGGTCCGCTGAGTAAAAGTCGCTTCCGCCTGCTTGAATGCTACGTGTTCAGCCCGGACACGTTCAGCTTCTAACTGGAGTCAGGCCCGCTGGTCCTCAAGGCGGCGCATCTGGGTGTTGATCTCCATGATGTTGGCATCCAATGCGGCTCGCGTCTCCGTCGTCTTCTTCATAGACTAAGACAACTGCTCTACTGCAGCCTCAGTCTCAGCTACCTCGCGCTCCCAATCGCTCACAGTGGCCTGGTGGGAAGACTCAATTTCAGCAATCAACTTCCCCTTCTCCGCATCTATTAAGACGGAGAGGTCATTTCGTTGGATGCGCTGAAGTTTCGCGAGCCGCTCGTCTAGCTCGATCACCGAAGCCTCTAGAATCTCGGCCATATGGTCGTGGCCTTGGTGAACGCGGATCAGCTCAATAACCGGCATTGCCAAAGTTCTTGCCGTCGTAAAACTCCCGTTGGCATCCATCACTGCAGTTACCCCCCTCTGTAGCATTTTGTACACTCCCTCGACGAGGAATTTCACATATTCGTCGGCGTCCGCCAGGACCTGCGGCGTCATGGCAAGAGTTGGAGGAGCTACTACAGTTTGCGGACCGGAAGAAGATCCGCCAAGCTCAACCTGCGAGGCTCGAACCTCGGCATCAATCGGCTCTTCATCAACAGGGGCTGGGCTGCTAGCCCGAGGAGCGGAAGGAACAGAAGGAGCCGGCACAGGCGTCGAGATGGTCCCCCAAGTAGAAGGAGCAACAGAGGGCTCCACACCCTTACCCTTCTCAAGCCCGGAGGAACCACCGATATCAACGGCCACATCCTCTACCCCCAACGTCCTATCAGCGTCAAGAACTTCCCCCGACAGAACGGGGAGATCAACACTCGTCTCTTGGCCTGCCCCGGGAGACAAGACCGGCAGAAGGGTCTCATCCTTCTCAAGTCCCTCTACAGGGACAGAGTCTGTCGCTACCTCCTGATCGGTAGCCATCTCAACTTCTACAGTTGGAGCCGGGGTAGGACTCGGCAATGATACAGCCGACCTCCCCTCATCATGACAAGGAGGGGAATCAACCCTCTCCTCTGTCTCAGCTACTTCTGTTGCTCCCGCAACAGATTCTTGCAATACCGGAGGGACGTCATCAGAAGGCGACGAACTCCAATCCACTTCATCATCAGGATGCCTCGAGTCCGCAGGACCCTCAGCATTCAAGGCCTCCACGGCAGATGGTGCTCTCCCAGAAGTTGTTGCGACCTCGAAGTCAGGAGATACTAAGATCTCCGCAGGAACATCTTCGGGACCTTCCTCCACGGGAGACATTAGCATCGGTGGAATGCGCTCATCAGAAGAGCCTGCCACCTCCTTCGGTTTACTAGCGCCCGATTTTGAAATACAGGACTTATTCTTCAACGATCCCTACAAGAAAAAGGGCATAAGTCGCCACAATGACGAAAAGAACTGGAATTATGAAACATTCCTTACCTCAGCAGGAACTGATCCCGTTGGCGTTACAAGTGGCACTTCCGTAACCTTTGGGGTCGGCGTCTTTCTCGACCTTTTCGGTACAGAAGAACCAGCTTCTGTGTCAGACCGCCTTTTTTCGACAGACGGGTCTCTCACTGATGCTGCAGCAGCAGCCCGATACCCCGCCAACTCTGGTGGACGATATGATCGGGCTGCCATCAACATATTCGCTGTCGCCTCCAGCTGAGTTCCGATGATGAAACTAGTCTCCCTGTCGTAACCAGGAGACATAGCAGTCATAGTACAATACAGCTTGGCGGCCGGATATAGGATCGGCGGTCGAGGATTGCGAACTGGTGTGGTGAACTTAATGCTAGTGCATCCAGCGTTATAATATTGTCAGCCCCGGGCTCCATCCAGCAAACTCCCGACGAAGCCTAAACTACTACTAGGATTCCGCAACATTAGCTGGGTATAGCCAAACTGACGAGAAAATCGGCTTGGCAGATACGGCTCCAGATAACATCTATTCTGGTTGCGGTAGACCAGGTGAGAAGGCCGGATACTCTGCAACCAACGAAAACTCCATTTCGGTAAAGTGACCGCATCTTCGCCAGAGTCAACTAAGTCTTGGTCGGCCTCGAAATCTTTGAAGATCGGACCAACCTTCACAATTTTCCACCCCTGAAGGAAGGACAAAACTCTCCTACAAACAGGGACGCCAGTGTAAGACCACTTCCTCTTGTAGAAGCGGCGAATGAAGGCATCTCCTTCGACATGGTCCTCCTCAGGACCAGGATTCATCACGTTCGGATGATGCAAAATCAGCCACCCCATAAGATAATGGAAAGGCAGCTCGGCCCGGGGAAAGTTATCATTGTTACCTTTCTCGTGGATCACATCATCAGCAAAAGACCTCAAACCGCGCAACAGGTTGCACACCATCGCGGGGAGGAGAGCTAAAGGTCGTCCACAGGCCAACTTCACTGCAGACAAAATGAGATTCCGATGTACCCTCTCGACGGCACCGGATCCACCTGCAAATACGCAATCCCGGAGCCAGATCATCAAGTAGGCTGTCAACACTGTCTTAGATGACATCCGGTGCGCGCAATGCCAGAAACAGCTGTACGTAGCCTTGCCGCCCTCATCAGAATGTGGGGTCTGTAAAACCCCCTTTTTTTTATTAAATTTTTATTATTTTATTATTTTATTAGACTTAAAAATGAGTTTATACAATTTATGGTTTTATTTATTTTTTTATGACCCGGTATGGCCAATTCAGTCCGAACAGGGCCCGAACAAAAGTAAGCCCATGTGAGCATGTGGGGTGACTAAGATGGCCATGTAGGAACATTTCATATGTGTACAAATATTTTTAAATAATTTTGAGACTTGTTGAAAATTTATTGACTTTTGGTATAAAATTTATGCTTTATTAATAAAATAATAGTTTACAAGATGGTACAGTTTTCTGGACCCATACATGGGTGAGCGGTAAAGTACACCCATTGGGATGATTTTTATTATTTTATACTAAAGTTATTTTGTGAAAATTTAATAGGCATTTTATTATTGTTGGTATTATTTTATATTAATGAGATATTATTATTGTTGCCTTTGTGGCAATTTAAATTTGTGTGTATATGTAAAAAAATATTTTTTTGGTGCATCATATATATAATTAGATTATATTAAACTTTTATTTTAAATTTTGGAGATTTAATAAACATGTTTAATCTGTTAAGATATTATTAATTTGATTTGATTTATTGTAAATTGAATTTATATGTACATGTAGATATGTTTAAATATATATTTAATATTTGGTTAGATAAGATTTAAATTATTATTTGGATTGAAATAGATTTTTATGGATATATACATATATATATGAATAGTTATGTATAAGTGTTAATAGATTAGAATAAGTTTAGTTTAGATAAAAGAAAAAAAGAAAAGAAAAGAAAAAGGAAAAAAAAACAAATAAGTGGTGGGGCCGACCCCCACCACCAACGCCATTTAGCAGTAGCATGAAGCTGCTATGCCATGTATGTATAATATATATATATATATATATATATATATATATATATATATATATATATATATATATATATATATATATGTAAGTTGATAAGAATTAGTAAAAGAAAAAAAAAAGAAAGAAAGAAAGCAATGGTGGCCGGCCAATGGGGTGGGACCGACCACCCCAAACAATATTGCAAGGAGCTGCTGCTCCTTTGTGTGCGCCCATTAATAGGTAAAGTAGCAGCAACAATCCGACCCCCTCCCCCTTTAACATATATTTAACAACTATATATATATATATATATATATATATATATATATATATATATATATATATATATATATATATATGAGTTTTAGCAGTCAAACCCTAAATTTCTTTCTCCTCCAAATTTCCTTCCACCTCCTTCCTCTCCTCCTTCCTCCTACCCTCTCCTCGGCGTGCTGTCCGCGAGCATAGCAGCACCCCGCGCCAACGGCAACGGAAACAACAACAACAACAGATTCCCACTTTAAGGTATCCCACTTCCCCAATCAAATTCTCTGTCAATTTAAATCTGTTTTTAGATCCATAAATTCGTGTAGAAAGTCCCCATGACCCTCTATCATAACTTCAAATATATTTATTTATTCGGCAATAAATTTCAGTTTTAATTAAATTAAATTCCTCGAAAAATTAGTTTTTATAAAACCTTAAAAACTCCGTACGAGGTATGTCCCGACAAACCGGGCGACCCCGTCGCAAACCGAAAGTACCAAAAGGTCTGTATCGAATTTTTGGACGTGCAAGAATTGATGGAATTCAAATTGGTTGCGTGTGCGCGACGAATTTGGTCCGTATCCGTCGCATTTTTGCGTATCGGGCATTTTCGGTATTTTTCAATTACTTTGTGCACACTCATCAAATCGCGACGAAACTTGCACCATTGGACTCGAAATATTTTTTTGGTCCTGTGAGCCAAGTTTGGTCCGATTCTGAGTCCGTTGATCAGGACGCTATTTTGGCGGGCCCACAATCCCACTCAACGGGCAATTTTGTGCACAGTCCACCGGAATCCAAAATTGGACATACCGTTGGGTTCGTCTCATAAAAATAAATTAGTAGACATGTAGTTTGACGACTTTAGAGACCGTAGGTTCTGGCGCGCATTTCGGTGCAAAGCGGATCCAACGGCGGACATCGTTTTGACCCGAAATTACGATTTTGCCCCTGTCCTAGAATTTGACTTTTGGACAGGCGTTTTCTAGGTATATCTTCTTCACCGAGATCATTTTTGATGTTTGTTTCATCGATTGGAGTCATCTGTGATTTGTGAGTTTTGGGTGCTGACACTTGCTACTCTTGGATTTGCCTTTCTCGTACCGCAGGCAAGATACCTTGCCATTATACTGTTTATATTCAGTCTGCATTTTTATTACATATCACTGTTCATTTATTTTTAGTTCTTGATTACTGCCTGCTCAGTGATATTAGTAGTATCTTGTTACTTACCTTTGATTGCATATGGACTTAGAGTTAAAGGACTACCATTAGCTTAGTGCATTGCATAAAATTTTGACACAGTTGTACCACGAGGATGTGTGAGATGAGTATCATGTAGAGGTTCTTGCGTGTGGGCTGATCCCCCATGTGCATGCGTTAGGGCTAACTGCTAATAGAGGCGTGTTAGGAGACTTAGCAGTTAGTAGAGGTACATGGTCGTGGATACGACTTGGTAGGGACATTTGGGCGGGGAGAACATTACCTGACGTATGGGCTTCTATGCACTTCCCTTATTACCTGTGCGCTTCGCCGGAGACGCAGGCTCCAGGTGCCCTCTGACGTTATCCAGAGCGTTATGGACGTAGCCCCTTGCATGGTGCCCTCTGACGCTTCTTTGGCGTTATGGACGTAGGCCCCTGGTGCCCTATATGGGAACTATGCCGATCCCATTTACAGCCAGGGCTCATGCGTCGAAGGATTGTTTCTCAAACTGCATGTTCACTTTAGTTCGGTTAGTTTACCTTATTTGTGTCGTGTCACTTTCTTTGATTGTGGCATGTTTTATATTCAGTATTATATGGCATGTTGATGTATCTTGTTACGTCCCTCTGAGGACCTGGTTATCTCGCCAGGTGTGTGTTTCGTGATTTCTTGCAGGTGCTCTAGCTAAGGCCATTCCTTCCGTTTGTGGTGATTGCTCTTGGACTCGCCATTGCTCTCGCTTTGCTAAATTCTTTCATTGTATATTTTCCATATTTAATTTGGTTGGTAGTGGACTTTGTCTCCGCCCAACTATTGTGTACATGACAAGTTCAAAGTTACTTTTATATCATATTTATCTTTGTGGATGAGATTTAGTACCTTGGTTACTGCATTTTACAGCTTATGTATATATACGAGGGTCCATATACTTCGTATGTATACAGCTGGCATGATTGCGTTCTAGTCCTACGTATTTTGGGACTGGGGCGTTATAGGGTCCTCTCGTCCAGCCGGCTTATTTCAGAACTCACTTCCGCGGGCTTCAATCCCTGCGGAGTCGCAAACCGGATCCTCGAAGGATCCACCAAATCCTGTCTGAAGACGTAGTCCCTCCAAGCAGTCACATGAGGCTGGGTCTTGCCCTTGTCCCTCCGGTGCATCAGATAATGATGGCTCGCCACTTCTTTGAAGACAACCATCATCTCCGGATCCTTATCTTCCAGAACCTGGATCTCTTCATTTGATGGGAAATATTCCTCGTACGGTTCCGTGCCCCAAGGAAACTTGGACACTTCGTACATTTCATGGAGGGCCAATCCCAACTCCCCCACCGGAGTAAAGAAGCTGCCAGTCTGGGCATTGAAAAGCTCCAAGAGCGCAAGGAACATAGGCTTATTAAGGTCCACGCCTGCCTGCGTGGCCCGAATGGCGGCTGTCAGCCCGATCTCTTTAAGCTCAACTTTGAACCTTGAAAGCACCCAGGTGGTCAACTCGTCCCACTTCGGGATGTAGTGACACCAACCTTCGACTCTAAAGCTACCTGTCGGATACATCACCTTCGATGTCAGCATCCGATTTACAAAGATCGGGGCACTGAAGGGAAACGTGTCGTTCGGGACTTCACTGTAGATGCTCCCAGGACGCAAGGCTCGGTAACTGAATGAAGAACCGACTCGTGAAGCAGTCAAAGTATCTCGCTGGTTCGAGGAGGCGTCAATTGAGAGGGTACCTCCCAAGGCCCCTCCTTGAGAGGGAGTAAGTTCCCAACCCATCATTCTCTTCGAAGCTAGACGATAAAAAGCCGTCAGCGGCAACTGGCGGTCAACCTGCCGCATGTACAGAACCATGCCTTTAGCAGAAAAGAACCAGTCTTCTCTGATCCTCAGTATCTTCGCTTCGGAAGAGACTAGTCGGTCGCCAAACAGAAAGACAGGTTTTAAGAAAGTTACACCTTCAGATTCAGCAGACTTCAGTTTACCACTCTCCATCATACTCTGAAGGAAAAGCGGCAACTGGGTCTGGATTTGTAGCATTCTCTCACGAGTTTGGTCCTATAAGATAGCATCCTTCGCAGGGTTGATCATCGCCTCGTCAAAATCAACTCCCATTTGACAAAGAGAAGCGTCCAGGAGGACCTCATTCAACAAAGGGATCGTCATCGACACTGGCACAACAAAGGTGGAAGTCAGGCAAAAAAATGTCAAATAGACTGGCGCATTGTCAGAGTATAAGCCCATGCGCGTCAGCATCGGAGCTTCGACGCATCATCAGGGCGTAAGCCCATGCGCGTCAGCTTGCTTCGGCGCATCATCAGGGCGTAAGCCCACGCGCGTCAGCATTGGAGCTTCGGCGCATCATCAGAGCGTGAGCCCATGCGCGTCAGCGAAGACTTCAGCGCATCATCAGGGTACAAAACCCATGCGCGTCAGCCATTAGACCTCGGTGCATGATAAAGGTGTACACCCATGCACGTCGGCAGGATAGAACCTCGGCGTATCATCAGGACAGAAGTCCATACGCGTCAGCAGATTTGAGTTAGGGCACAGTATGACCCAAAAGCTTATGTGAAAGAGATGAAACCCACCCGTCACCTCGGGACGAACGTCGGCCGGAGTCGCAGGGGTGATAGGTGCATCCTCGTCGACGAACTCCTTCGCTTTCTCCTTCCCCTTGCCGGCACCACCGCGAGGAGTCTTGGGAGCCATTCTCTCAAAGAAGAAAAAGTTAGGGTTTTGAAGAATAACTCTAAAGAAAGCAAAGGCACAGAGAAGAAGAACTCTCTCTCTCTCCAACCCTCACCTATTTATAGGGCTGGGTCGCACGCGTGAACCGATGACGTGTAATCTCAGCCGTTGCTTCGGGTTCCGTGAAGAGATAACAGCAAATACAACCAAAAGATCATCATTAATCTTTGTGGTTACCAAGGCATCATCATCATTAACTGGGAGGAGCATGCGCCCGAACAGGCATGCGCCCAACAATCATACGCCCTGACCTCCATGCTTCTTATTCAAAGTATTCCAAAACTTATTCAAAAGTTTTGAAAACTTTGAAGGGGGTCTTGTAGAAGCATGGAATTTCACAACCAGAAAGTCCATGCGCCAGACACTACATGTGCCAGAACCCAAACAGCAAAGTCAAATAGCCATGGACATTCGAAGAAGGACTTTTCATTTATATACAAAAGTCTATTACATGTCTAGAAAAAGGTTGTACAAAAAAAATTTTCTACAAAGGAAAGATCCTAAGTCTACAGCCAGCAGCCACCATGCGCCTTCAGATAGGCGCAGCAGTCACTATGTGCCTCCAGATAGGCGCAGCAGCCACCATGCGCCTTCAGTCAGGCACAGCAGATACCATGCGCCTCCAACCAGGCGCATCCTGCCATATCTTCAGCAGCTCAGTTATGTGCATCCAACTCAGTTATGTGCATCCCTTCAGCAGCCCAGTTATGTGCCACTCTTCCAACCAGGCTCACCTGGCCAAGCAGAAGCCCAGTTATGTGCCGTTCTTCCAGCCAGGCTCACCTGATAAGTGCTTCTATACACAAAGCATTTAACCCTCTGGCTGGAACCAAGGAAGATAAGAGCACGACAAAGCTGTGGCCAGGGGCGGCTTCGAAAGAGCCTCCAAAGACCAAGGAAGACCGTGATCGAAATCATGGCGCAAGGAGCAGCTTTCAACACAACCAGAGTGGGCGACACCCACTTTGAAGGAAGAGAAAGCCTAGCACCGCCATTCCGATCTACGGCTCTTCCGGAACAACGGAGACGAGGCCCGAGCATCCCCATCTTTGGATGCAACAGGCATCTTTCGCCTGCCTCGGAAGCTCTCGACTCCGTCTTTTGGATGTAACAGTCACCTTTAAGTGCATCGAAGACAACACGACGTCTCATCTTCACCCTCGGGAGCACTTCGTCGACAGAATGCACCCGCATATCCAAGTTCATATTGGAAGTACGTGAGGGAACGAGGAGCAAACCTTCTCTCCATGCCACAATTTATAGGCCGGGCAGATCAAACCCACGCGCCAAGTGAATGACTCTCCAAATTCCGTGCAATGAATTTGCATTAAATGGATGAACCGGACGCCTCGAATTCAGCCAAACGGCTATTTATAGCACTCGAGGAGCGAGACAGCAGCATCATTGAAAGATATGTCGGATGCGCCAGCCAAACAGCGCATCACATGGACGCACCCTCCAGCATCAGGCGCATCACACAGACGCGCCCTACGGTACCCGGCGCATCACAGAGGATGCGCCCCCTCACAGCCCCATACCGAGTGGAACACCAACCAACGTGCCCACTCAGCTGTCCATCGAACGTCACAAACATTAAATGCTGAACTGACAGAGTTGGCAGCACGCCTCCCAAAGTCGGAGCAGTCGACAGCTTTTTCAGAAGACGAAGCGTCCATAACGTCACCATCATCATGACTTTATCCCGACGGCTACTGCCACGTGGCCACTCAAGCACCCGCATGCGCCTCCGCGGCCATGCGCCCAAACCTGCATGCGCCTCAAAAGCTATGCGCCCTAGACTGCTCTCTGATCCCAAAAGACAGAAGGAAAGTCTCCATCTGAAGCTCCGCATGCGCCTCAAAAGCCATGCGCCCCAGACTGCTCTCTGATCCCAAAAGATAGAAGGAAAGTCTCCATCTGAAGCTCTGCATGCGCCTCAAAAGCCATGCACCCTAGACTGCTCTCTGATCCCGAAAGACAGAAGGAAAGTCGCCTGTATGCGCCTCAAAATCCATGCACCCTACATGGTTTGTAATTCCTAAAGGTTATGAGCCGCAGCCTCCTCCTGCGCCCAATCCAAGGCGCAGCTCACCAGATCACTACCCCCCAAATCCGAGATCTTCGAGCCATGAGTCGACGATATGTGTCCTTTGACTCAACTCATCCAAGATTTCAGCAACAGAAAGATCTTCTCCTCTGCTACGTGCCGGCTCACCACAGCAGTATGAAGAGTTCAACCACCCAATCAGGGCACATCATCCATGCGCCCCCATTAGCAACCTCCACGTGTGCCCCCACACACCGGCGTATCCTACATGCGCGCATGAGCAGCCAGCCTGTAAAACTATAAATAGAGGGATCATCTCCTTCACACACAGACAGAATCCACAACGAACATACAAGGAATCACCAGAAAGGCAGATACAGACACTCAACGTCTTCCTCCTCTCAGCAAGCTCCAGCACCCAGAGCAATCTGCACCTTCAGAGAACCGATAACCGTCGTCAGCCCGTTAACGGAGTCAATGCATTACCACTCGCTCCATTGGCACTAAGGACCCAGCTTAAACAAAAGTGTACTCCTAGGACTACATCCAAGTCCTATATTGTAACACTGTTCTGTTTGTATTAAAGTTTTCAATCAAACAATTTTAATGGCAAACAAGATAGAATGGAACCTTACACCTTTCCAAGATGCCCGTCCAGGAAGGAATTTTGTGAAGAAGGGACCGAACAAGAAGGACATGTTTTACAGTTCCTCAGAATGGTACAGTATCTTGTTAAGAGGTTTAAAACCCGGTTGTATTCCGTCGAAGAATTCTTCCTTGTTAATGCCTGTCAGAACTCTAATATTCGCAAATGAGTTTGCGAAGGTCGAAGGAAGGTATCCTGAGCAGGACATCAGATTAACTGGATTGGTGACTCCAGATTTTAAGAGATGGAACTGCATAGCAAACTGAATTCTGACCAAGTTTGAAAACAAACTTCAGCAAATCAACTTGTACCAAGCAGTGTATGCCACTGTTTATAGTTTTGCCCCCAACCCGCATCTGTTCTTAGCTCTAGCAGAAAGGTACAATTATAGAACAGGGACTTTTATGACTCCTGGCGGAGAAATCGGGTTTGCACTTCATGAGATGCGGTACATCTCTTACTTGCCAATGGGAGATGTCCCATATGAAGAATTTGTCCCAACAAATGATGAGTTGGACAAACTCCGAAAAGAGAACGCAGAAATGGTAGCAGTCTTCGAAGAGCTGCTATGTCATTATAAAATATGTTCTCTATTCTACAAAAGTGCTACATCAAATACCTGCTATTTCTCAAAATGGTTGCATTATCTGTTCCTTAACCACATTAAAGAACCGAAGACCAAGGAACATGATAGATGCTATCCTGACTTCTTTAGACCATTGAGCAGCAGTGACGTAGTGAAACTGATGGAGGAAAGCGGGGATTTGGATGAAGAGATAAAGGATGATCATCAATGTCCCCCTTTGAAGAAAGGAGATACTCTCGAGAGTTATTTGAGAGTAGGATATAGATTTATGTCAAAAGAAGTCCAATTAGCATGGTTTCTGATATATTGGCTCCGTCGATTTGTAGTCCCGAGATCGAGTGCTATAGACCGCTTCCATCGCGGTGTTCTTTTTGTCGCCGTTAGATTAGACTTCGGCTACAAGATGGATCTTTTGTCAGCGATGACTTGTAGGTTGAATGTCGGTCTTCGTCTGTACGTCGATCTGATGCTGAAAGCTAAGGGTGAAAAAGAATTTCCTCGGTTGGAATTGCCTGTATACATATCTATTTGGGTGGTTGCTTCTTCACTATCCTACTTTGATGGACCTCGGCATGGGACCGGTCGATGGCAGCTTTTTGCGGAGATACTCTCATGGTAAGTGAAAATACGCTGCTCTGAGAGATTGTAGATATGCTCTGAACCTGAGCAAAGGATGGAACTTTTGTTGCACTCCTCCTCCTGCTGGATATGGACAAATGCCGACAAATATGATTGACTCGAAGATGCAACCTTTGAGCCGTGCAGCTTTTGAGTGGTTGAAGACAATTCGACCGTCCCATTTGGTGTATCGGTTTGAATATGAATGTTATTTAGAGACATATCTCCCCAGTCGATTTGCTCGGCAGTTCGGGTACGACCAATTCCATGTGGGAAATGCTATCACGTGCCTTCAAGGAAAGGGTTTTTTGATAGATGGGGCCCGAGCTTGGGCTTATTATAATGCTCGAGATACGAAAGTAACGTTCTCGATGCCAGTAAATAGCAATCATGGCCGTCGGATGCTATTTACATACTCAATATTCTATACATCTTCGAACACCTTTGCTGAGAATTTCAATCTCGCGGATAGCTTCGTGTCTTCAACAAGATTGAAGAGGAAAGGAATCGCCATGTCACTCCCAGGAAATGATGAGGTGCATGAACCAGTAAATGCACCCCTGGAAGCTTCAAGGGACGCTATGTTCCCTGAAGAGGTTAACGCACCATTACGTATTTCTTTGAAGGTGGGTAAATCTCCAGCCAAGAAGAGAAGAAGAGAGGAGGCTCCCGCTCCGGCAGCAAAGAAGAAACTAATCTTAGATCATTCTTCTGAAAAGATTACCACTAGATCTCAATCTCGGCAGCTGGCCGAGACAATTCAGCAAGAAGAGGCTACCACACCGACCTCTGTCCAAAGACAAGTCGAGACTGTAAATATAGAGAGCCCTGAGAGGCCTCTGAAAATAAAGAAGCTGGCCCAAAGAAGAAATCGAATGGCCTTTCCTTCTAGACGAGCCCCGTCTTCAATAGTAGTGGATGCTGCGGCGGGATTCACTATGCCATCTCCCACTCCTATTTCAGAGCCTAGGAATAAAACTCCTAGTCCAGAACATAGGGAAGAGATCGAGCAGAGGAAAGATCCTGATCCGAGAACTGAGGCCGAAGAACCCAGAGGAAGTATCATGGAGGAAGAGCAAGATGTTGTACGATCTCTTTCACCTGTTGCGGAGACGACTCAACTTCCTCCTACTCCTAGGACCCTCCGTGAAGAGGAAGATCGTGAAGTGATTGCAGCTCTAGAAGATTGCAACTACAGCCCGCTGGAAGACTCTTTTGACCAAGCTGCAACTGCCAGCGGGAATGCACCGGAAGAAGGTGAAGATGAGGAGAGCTCTTCGTCCGAGAATATTGATGAATATATGCAAGATCTTGAAAGGGATGATGAAGTGCATATATCTCCTAATGCTGTCGATGATTCCTTAAATCCTGAAGAGGATGTTGAGGTAGAAGTTCCAGAAAACGTCACTGGTACCTTAAATCCTGAAGAGGATGTTGAGGTAGAAGTATCTCCAGAAAAAGCAGTAGATGAAGAAGCTCCGAAAGAAACTCCCGCCACTGGTCCTCAAGGTATAAAATAAAATTAGCAATCTCTTCTTAAATAGATTGATAGCTAACGTCTTTATTTGTATTTTCTGCAGATCTTGAGACTCCTCTAGTACCTCCGACGTGTACGGACATAGTGCATATAACGACGGTGATTGTTAGTAGCAGTCATCATTTATCCTGTGGTTCTGAAGTGGGCAGTAGCCAAGCTGTTATGGCTGAAGCTACTTCTACTTGGCTAGAGGCTATTCCAGCAGATGATAGGCTCATTGCTGGATTCAACCATGGTAAGGCAGTTTACATCTTTAATCTTCTTGGACAATAGCAAACAATAGGCAAAATGACAATTTTTACTTTTGCAGAGGAACAACCAGGAGGGGCAACTAGCTCCACTTTGGCTCCTTTATTCAAAGAGCCCGCTGTCCAGATGCGAGAGATTGAACATCCTGCGGCCTCGTCATCAACAGTAGTAGCTGCAACTCCTGGTGCTATAGCAATTAATAATCTTGTGATCCAATCTTTTACCAGATGCTTTTTTGAGTCTTTGGGACCTTTAGTAAATAGAATGATGGAAAAAGAGGGTACTGATTTTTTTATGGTTAGGGGTTCAACCTCTCTCTTAGTAAGGGCTATCCGAGAACAAGGTGACGAGGCTCAGGCCACTTTCCTGGATCATATTTTGAATGAGCTAGAGATTTCCATCAAAAACTATAAAGGGCTCAACCAAGGAGATGTAGAGTCTCTAGTGCAGGCAGAATTCGAACAACTGGCTCAGGCAGCTGACATTGAAAGGGTGAATCTCCAGAACCTTTTGGAGGCTTTCTCTGCAAAATCTGCTGAGTATCAGTCTAAGCTAGAATCAGTGACTTTGATGGCTGAGAGAAAAGAGCAAAGAGCTGCTGAGCTGAGGGCAGAGATTGCTCGTCTCCAGGAGGAATTAGAAAATGAAATTACTGATCATCAACTTGCAACCCAACAATTCAATGCTCTGATTCAAAAAAGGGATGAGTACGTGGCAGCTCATAATGCTGAGATTACTCGCCGAATGGTGGCCATGCCTGCTTTCAATGAAGAAACCGGGATGGAAGAAGCCAGAAGGATAGTGATGTCATCTCGTGAAGAGCGACTACAGACTCTGAAACAACAAATTGCTAGTCTGATAACACCTCCACCTCATTAAAAAGAACTTTTTGTATCTTTGGTAGAACATGTGTTTTTTTTTTGTAATATCTCAGATTTTGATTAATAAAAGACATTTTTATTATGGCTCTATTATTTATTACATATCTTGTTCAGATATAAATAATAGATATAGAAAATATATTCAGAGGTACAGGACATGATATATTTTTGAATTTTGTAGGAAAATAATTATATTCATTATATCTGCTCAGAGGTAATATGGACGTGGCAGAATATATCGATTATTATTATTTCAATAGATAACTTAATCATGGATGATAAGTTACTGATGTGAATGATTAAATAAACGAAAATGAATCGTCAAAAAGGTGTGAACGAAATAAATCGTCATAAGGAACGGGTAAACCGTCGAATGGTGGAATGAACGGACAAACCGTCAGATAGAAATGAATGAACAGATGAACCGTCAAATGATGATTAATGAATGGGTGAACCGTCAGGTAGATGTGAATGAACGGGCGAAACGTCGGATGAATGTGAACGGATGAACCGTCGGGTGATAATAAATGAACGGGTGAACCGTCAGGTGAATGTGAATGAACGGATGAACCGTCGGATGAATGTGTCGCTTCGTTATTTGGAGAATCTCTGCCTATAAATAGAACAGAAATTTAGCAGAAAGAAGCATTTCCATTTTTCTAACATAAAAATGTCATCTGGAGATGCACCCAAGAAAACTGAACTCGCCCCGAAGGTTGAAGAAGGCGTTGAAGAATGTCCGGCCGAATTGGTTCAGCCAAAACAGGCAGAAGCAGGCGAAGGTTCGTCTGCACCAAAACCACCACAAGATATTCTGGACTTCCTGCTTGAACCAGGAAAGACTGAAGAAGAAAATGCCATGAGGCTGGCTGCTTGCAAGTTCCTCGTGGGCTCCAGCAAAGAGGTTCTCGGCTCTTTTGCTGACCATGTCTTCGAGAAGGACGGTAGTGGTCCGCGTCCCAATGTTAAGAAGGATGATAGTGATTTTCCTTAATATCATATACTATCATTCATGATGAAATAAAATTTATTTATGAACTTGGACTTGTCTGATGATTTACAAGCATTTACATTTATACATAGTACTTTTTAAGGAATTTGCCATTGATAGGCATCATTGCAATTCGACCGTCGAGCTCTGAGAGTTGATAGGCCCCATTTGAGAAGACTTTGCTTACAACATAGGGATCTTCCCACTTCACATCGAATTTGCCTTTGCTTATGTGAGTCATAGTCATAGGACGTCTGACTGTTAAAACAAGTTCTCCTTGCTGAAAGGCTATGACCTTAACTTTACGGTTGAAAGTCTTAGAAATGCGAGTTTGGTATAACTCAATATATTGTTGAGCCATTAACCGCTTCTCATCAAGTGCCTCTAATTCTTGAAGTCGAAGAAGATCATTGTTCTCTGTAGTGAGCTCGTTAGCAATGGCAATCCTTAAAGAAGGAATTTGAAGTTCCAGAGGAAGAACAGCTTCACAGCCATATACCAAAGAGAAAGGTATAAAACCTGTAGGGTTGCGGACCGTAGTTCGGTAGACCCATAAACATTCGCCAAGCTTTTCACTCCAATTCCGTTTGTTAGTGGATACAAATTTTTTGAGGAGCTTGATAATAGTTTTATTGAAGGATTCAGCTAAACCATTAGCGGCAGGATTGTAGGCAGTCGAGGCGACGTTGTCAATCAGGTGATCATCGCAGAATCTGGTAAATTTCTGGCTGATGAATTGAGGTCCATTGTCATGAATGATCCTTCGAGGTACACCGAATTTGTAGATGATATGGTGTTTGACAAAGTTGATAACGCTACTGGTCTTGACTTCAGCCCACTTGGAAAAGTAGTCCGTTATTGCCAGTATAAATCGATGTCCTCTAGAAGAAGGATGATTAATAGGACCTATGACATCCATGCCCCAAGCTTCGAAAGGCCAGGAAGCAACAGTCAGATGTAGAAATTCTGAAGGTTGATGAATGAAATCTGTATGGATTTGACAAGCTCGATATTTTTTTGCATATTCAATGGCATCTGATACCATAGAGGGCCAGTAGTAACCCATGCATCGGATGCGATCTTGTAGTTTAGGACCGGGTTGATGTGCTCCGCAGACACCGTCGTGAGCTTCACGCAGTACTTGTTTTGCTTCATCACCAGCTAGACAGCACAAAAGTAGGCCGTCATAAGTCCATCGATAGAGAGTCTTAGTGGTTTGGTTGTAGTAGAATCGTAAAGATCGTCGTAGAATACTTGTTGCCTCCTTAGGATCTTCAGGGAGTATGTCGTGAACCACGAAGTCGATGAAAGGAGTTCTCCAATCTTCATTGATAACATTAACTTCAGCAAGATTACTGAACTTGATGTTACGATTGTTTTCGACACAAAACAATTCTCGATTAGAGATAACCACCACTTGTTGTCTTCTGATGGGAATGGCTAAGACTGCTACAAGATTGGCCAAAGCATCTGCCTCAGTATTGTATGCTCGGCGTACATATTCAATGAAGAAAGCTTTGAATGATGTAGCAATGTTGATTGCTGCTTCAAAGTAAGGTACCAGATCTTGATGGCGGACTTCATAAGTTCCTCTAACCTGGTTGACAACCAGCTTAGAGTCACCGTAAACTTCGAGATATTCGATATTCAATTGCTTGGCTAATTGAAGACCGATGAGTAAAGCATTGTACTCTGCTACATTATTGGAGTAGGATTCATCTAGAGAATAAGCTCTTTGGATAGTTGATCCGTCTGGAGAAACGAGAACAACTCCAACTCCTGCTACAATAGCGCCATTGGGTCCGATTCTGGATGCTCCGTCAAAGAATAGATGCCAGGTTGGAAATTCTTCAGAGATCATGTTGACTTCCAATGTCTTATCTGGAATTTCATCGTAAAGCTTGGATGTTTCTGGAACATGATGAGCTGCTAGGAAATCCGCCAGTGCTTGACCTTTGACAGACTTTTGAGGAACATACACCATGTCATATTGGGCTAGAAGAATGGCCCATGTAGCCAGCCGAGAGTTGAGTATGCTAGGCTTCTTCATCAGTACTCGAAGAGGATTGACTCGGGATATGACATGAATAGTTTGACCAATGATATAATGTCTTGTCTTTTGAACGGCAAACATAAGGGCTAGACATTCTTTTTCAACCGGACTATAACGGTGTTCAACACCAATCATAGTACGACTGAGATAGTAGATGGCTTGTTCATGACCTTCTTTATTCTTTTGGACGAGTAAAGCACCCAATGAATGGTCCATAGCACGGACGTACATTAAGAATGGAATGCCCGAGATTGGTGGCACCAAGATTGGTGGGTTCATGAGATATCGTTTGATGTCGTCGAATGCTTGTTGACATTCTTCAGTCCAAAAAAAAGATACACCCTTCTTCATTAGTTGAGTGAATGGTCTGCAGCGTCCAGACAAGTTCGAAATAAATCTCCTGATGTATGCAAGTCGACCTTGGAATCCTCGTAGCTCTTTTAGGTTGTGTGGAGGACGCATCTCTTGAATGACTTTGATCTTCTCGGGATCCACGTATATACCCTTAGAGGTAATGACGAAGCCGAGAAACTTGCCACTAGAGACACCCAAGAATGACTTGGTGGGATTCATTTTGAGTTGATGTTGGCGCATGAGATTGAAGATTGTTCTCAAATCTTGGATATGATCTTCTTTCAGATGACTTTTAACAGCGATATCATCAACATAACATTCGACTGTTTTATGAAGATGTTCTCTAAAAATGGTACTCATAGCCCGTTGGTAAGTTGCACCAGCATTCTTGAGACCAAATGGCATCACTGTGTAGCAATAGTCTCCCCGAGGAGTGCGGAAGGATGTGTGTTTTTCATCTTCGAGATTCATCTTGATCTGATTGTATCCAGAGAATCCATCCATAAAAGATATTTGCTCGAACCCACAGGTATTGTCAATCATAACATCCGTAATAGGGAGAGAAAATTCATCTTTTGGACATACTTTATTAAGATCCCGAAAATCAATACAGACTCGAACCTTGCCGATTTTCTTCAGGACTGGAACAACGTTGGCTACCCAATCAGGATGTTGTTCTTCTCGAATAAAGCCACAAGCAATAAGCTTCTTGACTTCATCATCAATTGCGTCCATCATTTCAGGCTTGAATCGTCGTTGTTGTTGTTTGACTGGTTTAGCATTAGGCAGAATGTTCAGTTTATGAGTAGCAATTTTGGGATCTAAACATGGCATGTCTTCATAACTCCAAGCAAAGACATCAAGATATTCTTTAATGAGAAGAATCAACTCTTGCTTATCTGCTTCTGGAAGATTCTTGCTAATAAAGATTGGACGAGGTGACCCGCTTTCTTCTATATCAACTTGAACTAGTTGATCTTCAGTAGGAGGTTCTCTTTGTTCAAATCGGAGTACCTACTGATTATCCATCTATTGAGCCCAAGGATCTGTTTTAGGATTTTCTTCAACGTCCTCATCATAGCCTTTCGGAAGTTCAACGGAGACCATATTAGAAGATACGATCACACGATGGACTTCACCAATGCTGTGTCAGAATCCCATGACCTGGAATCAAAAGAGTTAGAACGTTCTTCGCTATCAGAGTTGAAAACTGCTGGGGATAACATCGAAGGAGAAGCATATCCGAGACCTCTTTTGGTCTTGCTATAGTATATATCAGATTTTCCTTTTGGAACAGCCGTACGAATAGGAGTTCGTCTACCCTTACCGTAGTTGAGGCCATTTTTAAAGTCATAACCCATCTTATGGATGATGTCTTTTGATTGTTGACTATAACGACGGAGTTGTAGATGTACTGTATCGTTAAGCTTACTATCATCCGTATAGCTGAATTGTTGTTCTGGTCCTTTACTAAAAAGTATTGGACTTTTGCCTTTCTTTCGAGCAGGGACGATACGGTAAGAGTCATATGGATCTTCAAATGAGACTTCTGTTTGAAGAGAATGTACAACTCCCATTGTAAATGATTTGAAGCTATCTAACATATCCAAATAGCATTTAGTATGATAAATAACATCAGTATACTGGAAAGTATATGCTTTTTCATTGATCTGTACATTCGTATTTACAGCAGAACCTTTAGCCTTAGCAGGCTTGGTCAGATTAATTACAAGAGGAGGAGAAGAAGAACGTGGAAGAGGCTTGTTACGACGAAGGTCGATAACAAGTGGCTCAGAGGAGGTGAGCTCCCTTTTCTCCTTGTTGTGAGTTATATCAACAACAAGTGGTTCAGAAGAAGTGAACTGCTTTTTGTCCTTGTTACGATGCAAGTCGATAACAAGTGGCTCAGAAGAGGTGAGCTTCCTTTGATTTTGATCAACATCAACTGATTTCTTTTGGACTGGCAAGTGAATAGCCAGTGGTTTAGAAGATTGAGGATGAGAAACACGCCCTTTGACAGGTATAATAAGAGTGTCTTTGGGCACTGCTTCTTGGTCTTCTTCAGTATCCATTGCCAATACCACTTTCATAAATTATTTTTTATACATACGAGCATCATTGCAATATGCTTCGACGCCCTTGAAAGGATAAAGGTCTGTAACTTCTTTGTGAACCTCTCCTTTGCTATCGACATATTTAAAGCATTGATAAAGAGTTGATGGAACAATGTTATGTTCATGGAGGAAAGGTCTTTCCAGAAGAGCGTTGTAAGAACAACCATGATTGTCGATGATATAAAAGGTCACCTTTGTGCAAAGATTGCCTATTTAGAATTTTAAGTGGATCTTGCCCAAAGGTTCACTCCTTCCTTGGTTGAATCCCAAGATAGTGGTGATTGTGCTTGAAAGACTATGCACTGGTATCTTTAATGCGTCTAGCATCGTCTTTGGCATAATGCTAAGAGCAGACCCTGGATCTATCAGGATACGATCGACTTTCATCGAATCGACATACCCTGTATAGTAAAGAGGACGATCATGTCTATTATCCTCCAGCAGCATATCATCCTGAGTGAAAGTGATGTTTGGAATCAACTCCAGGACACTATGACAGTGACAACAAGAGACTGGTTCTGATTCCGGCTTTTTGAGAAGAGTTAAGCAAGTTTCAGCCTGCATCAGAGCTTCACTTAAAGTTTTTCGAGTCTCTTTGGAAAGGCGCAAGAGCTCGAAGATTGATAGCCTAGCTGGTGTATTGGCTAATTGATCCAATATATCAAAGTTGTACGGCTTTTCAAGTCCTGTAGGAGATGATTTCTTTAGGGGCTTATCAAAGCGGACTTGTTGCTTGCCTTTGTCAGCAACTACCGGTTTGGGAGGAATAGGTACTACAACTGGTGAAGATGTAGAAGGGATCTCTTAAGTGGAAGCAGGTTGTGCTGGAACAGGTTCAGAAGAAGAGGCAGGATCCTCTTGAGCTTCAGAATGATCTTTCAAATAGGCTTTCCCTGATCTGGTGCCTAGCAGAATTTCTTCGTCAACTATGGGGTCAAAAGACACCATGTTGCAAGTTTTTGTCTTGCTTTTGGAGCGGTCTTTCTTCTTGGAGGAAGAGGGAAGTTTAAACTCTGAAGCAAGATCGGGATGAATCCATATAATTTCGCCATTGTCAAGAGACAAGGGGACGAGGCCTTCATTTGGTGGAAGAGGAAGATTCATAATCTCAAGAGTAGCTTTTGGAATAGGAATGACACCGTGTTATACCATCTGCGGAGGAAAGTCACCAAACTGGATTGAAACCATATTCGCAGTAACAGTCTTCTCATCTTGCTGCAGAGTGACGACACCAGCATTGACAAGCTCTTGAATTTTGCCCTTGAGCACGTAGCATGCTCGAGTAGGGTGTCCAATGAACCTGTAGTAGATACAATATTTAGGATGATATGTCTTACCGACTTCATAAAGGTTTCTTTGGGTCTGGGGGCTGAATCTTGTTGCTTTTGAGTAAGCAATCAAAGATGCTTGTAGTGTCATTCTCGTCGAAGGAATATTCTACTTTCGGACGAGGTTCCCTCGGTGGAGGTGCAGAAGGAGTAGAAGTGGATATAGGCGGAGCCACATTGACAGCCAAAGATTCTTTATTCTTGTTCAGATTGATGTTCAAAGTCTCTTTTGCTTTGCGATTGTTCTGGCGGTTGCCACCACCTGATGTCTGGTGTTCATCTCGATCGGGGTTAGACATTTGTACCCCCAATTGCTTGAATTTTTCAGCACTCACTTCTGCAGCTTTGGCGTTGACAATGAATGAGGGCCAATCTTGGAACTGGGTAGATCCTGTCCACATACTGATGATAGGCAAAAGATTTACCTTACAAGTATCAATAGTGATAGCAGCTGGAGTCCCGGGAGGCATCTTCAAGGTTTCACGGCAGAACCGCTTGATGAAACTCTCAGCAGTTTCAATGTGTTTCTGTTTGATTTTGTTGAGAGCCGACATAGTCACGTCGTTAAATCCTTTATAGAACCGTTCCAGGAAGATTTGATTGAGACCTGAGAAGGAAGTGATACAACCATCGGGCAAACTTCTGTACCAGTCATATGCTACGCCGGCTAAACAACCGACGAACACTCTGGTAAGAAGAGCGTCATTTGGCTGGAGTTGAACGATCATTACCTCAAAATAATTGATGAACTGACTAGGAAAAGTACTGCCGTCAAATAAAGAGATCGTTGGGATCTTGTACTTTGGTGGAAACGGAACTTCTTTCCATTCAACTGGATAAGGCTGTTTGATCCCCAATCTTTGCAAGTTGTCTTTCTTTTTGAAAGCTTCGAACTGGGTTCGCAAGAGTTTGACAGCTTCATTGGCGTCTTCAAATGACGAAGAATGAGCAGGTTGAGTTAGAGTGGTAGGAGGAGGAACAACATTATAAGCACTACCCCCAGCTCCTGACTGACTAGGTGTAGTTTGAACTTGTACTTGTACATGAGGCATTTGAGGAGACACTACCCCCAGCCCAGTATTGGCAGGTATTGAAGATGCTATGATCTCTGGACTCGCAGCAGGTACAGTTGGTAGTGTGGCATGTTGTGCTACTATGATAGAATGCATACTAGCAACCATTTTAGCCAGGGTTTTTAGCTTGTCTTCTAGTACAGCGATTTGCTGTTCCTGATTTACAGAGGTTGAAGCATCTGGATCTTCATTGACAACATAAGCTGTCACTTCTTTTGGTACAGTTGTCACGACCCGCACCCTAGAGTTAGGGCACGAGAACGTAACAACGCCCAGCCTATGCCGCAGTGTCGGCGGTAGAACGCTGTCCTAGGTCTCATACATCTAACAGTATAAGGCTAAGCAGTTTATACTCCCCGAATGGGGGTGACATAGCAGAATGTAAACACAATCACATCTAAGGTAGAGCATAATGGAAGATAGATAAAACATGAAATCCAAAAGAGATACAGGAGATAGAAGTCTAAGTGTCTAAGATACATAAACCCAGAAGTACATCTCAAAACTCAAATACAATAATCCACAAGTCAAATACAACTCCAGACAAATGAAATAACTATCTAAACATCCTCTAATGTGTCTCCTCTAGGCTAGCAGGCAACCTCCAAGCTATCTGTAAAATTTATCAACAGGTCCAGTCAGGACAGGAGCGAGCACAATACATCTCATGCAGTTCATATCATGTCAGGAAATATAAAGCAGGCAATAGAATAAGATACATGAAACGCTGTAAGAAGATGTACATGAAAACATGAGAGATATTTGATAACTGGAAATATATATACATGATAAGTAAGAACTGTAAGTGACTAGTGATTTAGAGTACGAGATGGCATGTAATTGGCTTAGGTTGTACATGATGAACATGAAAAGTAACAGAGTGTACATGATGGGTAAATCACATGACCATTTATACTCATCCCTACCCACAATCAATACACAAGGATCTATTCAAGTTACGTTACGGACATGATGTTTTGGTTATACAAGAAACACATGAGGAAACATGAGCGTACATGAAAGAACATGAAAGTACATGAACGTACATGAAAGAACATGAGAGAACATGAGTGTACATAAATAACGCAGAAGCAAGGAATACATGATGTACATGAAACACATGTCATAAAGTATCCGATGCGCCCGCTAAGGGGGTAACATCCCAAGAAGAGATCCGTATAGTACCAATCCGTGATGATAACATGACAGCATCAAGTAAAAGTAATCTAGAGCGAGAATATAATTCGTGACAAGTATGAAACGATCAGAGAATGTACTCCCCTGATATCTGAATGTTCAAGGTAAAGATACTGTCCGAGGAGAGGTGTCTGGCTCCTAATTAGAACAGCACAAGTCACAACATGTCCAGAAGGGTAATATAAAGCACTACAATGCATTCTACATGAATCTAGGTCGAACTAGGCCAAAGTCAACCCTTGGTCAACTCTAGTCAACTACACTAGTCAACTAGGTCAACTAGGTCATGTCCTAACCCAGCAAGTCTTACTAGGCCTAACCAAGACTATCCTAGCAAGCACACATCAATACAAGGCTATACAAGCCAACATACACCCAACTCTATATAGCATGCAATTATTCAATACTCAAATATGCAAGAATTCACATTGGATATACACTAGGTAATCTATTACTTTAAGCTATATATGTCTACACATATATACATATGCATATAATGGTATTCAACATTAGGTCTATAATCATGACATTTCAAATGGTTATATAAACTTATATATTACAACACAATATGCTAACATATATATAATATACATACATAGCTAAGTTAATTGCATTCATAAATACTTATTGTCACGACCCGCACCCAATATTTGGACATGAGTCGTGGGTACGTCCAGCCTACGCCGTAGTATCGGCGGTAGAGCGCTGTCTAGTCATCCCCAAAGTTTATAAATTCAACCACGCAGTTTATATTCATTTTCACAAATTAAACCATTCACAGAGAGGCCAAATTAATGAATTCCATAAATAACTTGGAGAGATGAATAATGAATTATTTGAAAGCTCCAATATCAAGATGTATCAATGTCACAATTTCCAAGAAGGTAATGTGCTAAAATATCAACTCATGAGTCTCAAAATAAGGAGTACAACTAAAAGTCTCAACTGAACAAACTACGAAAATAATGATATAAAACTACTGGAAGCCATCTGTAGTAGGCAAGTCTGCATAAGCAGCCTCCAACTCGTCATGTGCACCGAAGTCGGGATCTGCAGTGTGCTCATAATAGGTAGTACAAAAGTCCTCTAACTCATCACCTAAAATGTTGGTTATCCAGTCAGGATTGGAACAAGCACACAAGCTGAAATACCATCCTCAACATAATAGAATCAACAGTACATGAATATATGACATATGTAAAAGAAAACTGAATAATGATGTGATGACTTGGTATATCTAGAATAAGATAAGAGTCGCAGAATAATATGTCAACTGGAAAGAATATAAAAGCATAATGACATGTCAAGTGGTGAAATAATAAAAGACAAGCTAACTAAGTGAATTGAAATATCTGATTCGACATGTGAACGGCTAAGGGGTAAATCAGGCACACTGCACGTGCCATGTGCAGCGGCTAGCATTCACGAAAGACAATGGGATAGAATGGGAAGTTCATACGTCTACTAGGATATTTCCCCTCCCAACCAGTACTCATGAATCTAAATAAGTCACGAAAAAGAAGCTAAACAAGGATATAATAAATGGGGATTCATGACTCTCAGTCGTGTGTCCATCGTGTCATCAAGCAAGGAACATATGACCATATACTGTACAAAACTATCAGAATTGGAAGCAGAACAGAAAGTGTACTTGCCTGTCGTCCCGAGCTGAGTGTGCGAGTCAATTGTCAAATCAGAGCCCAAGTGACCTATTGATAGATAAATATAATCAACATACAGTTTAAGAGTATAAACAATTCTATCTTATTGATTTGTTAGGCTACTAGGCTACCCCCTTCTTAGTTTGGCCTCTGTGTTATGTGGGTTGGTAGTCTTCTTTAGGTAAGACCTGTCTATGGAGTACCTCTTTTTCCAATGCTTGCCTCCCCTTAGGAATACTCCTACTAGTCCCAGGTCTATCTTATAGGTACTGGTACTCCCATATCTAAATCTGAATAGGGCAACCATATCTTTATGATGATATTCCTAGTGTATCTGTCTATTTCATAACAGACCCAACAAGCTTACTGAAAGATAAAATGAATCCAAGTTGTTCAACAATTAACTTCTGTATGAAACCAATCATAGTGATAAAATCAGGTGTCTGCCAAGTTTATTAAACAGGGAAAACACTCTTGTCACTGACAAACTGTCCTACCATTACACATATGACCTGATATTCAGATCCCCATGTCTTACCAACTCTATTATATGCAGGAACCCATCATTGAAATGTGCCAAGACTGCACTGATCTGATTACTGATACCCTACAGTACATTAAGACAGTCTCTTCCTATTAATGGGTTCCAGTCAAATCTTAATTGCCTAACTGTTATGCAACTCAATGCAACTGGATGGCACATACTGCAATAGACTTGATACCCTTCCTTAGGAGGGTTCTGTCCCGTTACCTCCTGGAATGACCCTTATACACAGAGGGTCATACAGTCCCTGTGGTCGAACCAAGGCAAGAGTTGCACCATAGTATAAGGACAGATTACCATAAGGTATCATGTTGACCGATGAGAAGTTCTTGATAGCTTTCAACTGATTACCTGCAGGAAGCTCTGAATTGAACCCAGTCTTCTCATACTAACTACCAACTGGTGCAATATGCCTCATGTACTGCATCCATACCATCTGAACTCACACATGGTGTCAACTAGTGGTAATACTCCAGGTGTAATGAATAAAGTTCAAAATGGTAGGATCAAATAGGACTAATACTCCAGGCATACAATTTCCTTGTCCAGGTATGAGCTTGGGCTGAACATGGTATAACTTCCACATAGGTCTGGACCACTGTGGTCAATATGGCAGGGCATGGGGTAGACTAGTTATAAGGGACCCTAGAGTAGGCTACACTCCATTCTAGGTATCAGGTTCTGGGCTCTGTGTAGGGTGTGCTCATATTGTCATGAGCATGTGTGTAGGAATCATGGAATGAAGGTAGTGCATGAAATCTACAGTGAGTAAAATTGGGGATTTAGTCTTGTCTTGTGTATTACATTCAAACCACAGAGGGGAAAGGTGAAGAATGAACATGATTCACATGTGTGTGTACCCAGGGCACAAACTTCTACAGGGAACATTTTGAAGGGAGTTAACTAATGGGAGCTTGAACAGTATTAAATTTGACAGTGCAACTGGACAAGGGAGTCATGGGCTGTATCATCCAGATATATGACTACAGGTGAAGACTTGACATGAAGCAGTTTGGCCTGAATCCTAGGCTCTACTAGGTTAATACTTCCTGTCCAAATAGGGGCTAGGACTTGGTACTCGCCCATCCAGTTGCCCCCTGACCTTACTCAGAGGGGAACACTAGTCATAAGATGAAGTACAAGAGATCAAGGGTGGATACCCTCGTTTAATACTCTCTAGAGAATCTGGAACTGATTTTAAGGAAAGGATTTGTGTTATCAGTAACATGGTTGATCCATTAAGAGGGTAGGCAATGAATACTATAATTGCACACAGTGCAATGCAAGGGCAACTCCTAGTACCTCTTTGAACCTGTATATAATGAACCCATGCTCTGTAGTACATCCCAGAGGAGCATCTACATGTGACTAAACAATTGGTAACATCCAGTACGCATAGCAATTATCTGAAAGGTTATCCATGGCACTCTGTCAATTCTGGTGTTGTAATACCCTGTGCTATCTAGGTTGGTGAAGTAAGGGTCTGTCCTTAAGTTTAGGGTCTTACCTGGTCCACACAGTCTTGTCTGCACAAGGTGAGGGTGCAGGACAAGGGTTGGGTTTATACTTGGAGGATGGAACATTGGTTAATCATACTGTACCAGATTGTTGTTTAACAGGTAGGTGTATAGTCTTGTCCAGTGCACCATAGGTGCAGGACACCATATGGGCCTTGATCTCAGGTCAGACCTGTGGGTTCTTGGGTGTAAGAATTTGCAGTAAGGAGGGTACACCTGTATGTGTAGTAGGAGTAGTGTATCCTTGTTGATACCTGGGATATTACTTGTTAGAAGGCTATCTTGAGTTCATCATTAGGTTCACTCATCTCCCACATTGCTACTGCCTACACACTAGGTACTGCCCTCAACTCGTAAGTATTAAAATACACTACTCTGTCAAATCTGGAAGAAGGTTCAATAGCAGCATCTAACATATCTTGGAAGTTCACCTATCAAGATCTATTGGATACTAGAGGTTTCACATAGGAATCTATTTGATGCAATCGATTACATGCCTAGTCCTAAAGCGTTCAACCCAACTTTGCTTCCCTTATTGGAATTTACACAAATACTTATACTTCATTAAACATGATGAAAGCTTTACTATGTTTTAGGAATCATGTGTTGGGTTGAGGGAAGAGGGGTTACCTGTTCTTGAGAAGTTGAGTGCTTTGCACCTCTCTTCAGCCAATCTTCACGAACTGGGGGTTTGCAGGAGAGATTAGGGTTCGGAAAAAAGGAGAAACTGATCAATCCCATATTTATACACTCGGTTTTGATGGGATTAGTACTCTGATTTGAATTTGCTCTCCTGGATTTGAGTTTATCTCATGCCTTGCGAATCCAGTTTGAATTCGGAGGGTATCTCCCGTTTGGATTTTGAATTCAAGCATTTTCTAATTTGGACCCTGGTGTTTAGGAAAATTACTGGGTTAAAAGCCTTTGAAACTATTGGTGTTTGAGTTTAATAGACTATATGGTCGTTAGGTTTGAAAGCTCAGGTTTTGATTTGTAGTATACACTATAGTCCCTGAGGTTCTGTGTTTTGCAAGCACCTCCACTCCATACTATAACTTAATGCATTAACCATTAACACCTTTATAAGCTATAACTATTTCTAAGTGTCAATTAACCATTTAAGCAAACAAAATAAAATGATAACATGGGCAAATTAGGGTCAAGGGCTTACACTTATTTATGAGGCTATGTGTGTGTATGTGAACATGGCAAAGAGGCAAGTGAGGGTTAAATGGGCATACATAGTGTATACATATCAAAGAGTGTCAAAGTGTAAGTGAACAATGTGTCAAGTGTGATAGTGTCAACATAGTGTAAGGGGGGTACATGAGGTAATATAGGATTTGTGTTAACATAGAATATTACATCTCATTAACTTGTATATTGCATACAGTACATCTATTATTACATTACATTCATGCTTGCATTCATTTATCATTCATTTATTCTCTTGCACTACTATATGCACCATACATTACATACTATAGAACCTACATATTCATTACAAGCCATACTTATACATGCTTACATTAGATAGGATACTTACACCTCATACATTATTTATTTAAATATTTACTCATGCTTGCATTCTCTATTTAATTGCATAATGTATACATTAACATGGGTTAAAATCAAATAGAACATTTTATTACACACAAGGGTGCACAAAATACATATACCGAATAGTAACTCCTACTAATAATCAATACTGTACCATCTCAGCATGAATTAAAATCTAGGATTAAATTATGTTATAGATCTATGTGTTAGCTTTCCGAAACTTCAAACGGATCGCGTTTTCATTTCCCGAAACTCCCGGAATCGCAAAAACACCGAGAACACGTTTGTCTTTCGTACAGCTGACACTCAAATAATTCTCCAGAAAATTACAGAAAGAATTAGACCTATTAATACATGTTTTTGGAAAGCTAATTTCAATACTCTTCTTTTAAAAAAAGAGAGATTAAACCGAACTTTGAGCTAGAAGTTATGCCATTTCTAAGTTAGGGCTGAAATTAAAAACGTGGATAAAAATCATGATGGATTTGGGTAGTTTGAGACAAAAGAACACAAGTATATAACATAATATATCAAGAACTCACTCTCTACACTAATATATATATATATGAGACACTATAGAATACATCTCCAATACAAAAATATGAGATTAAACATGTAATAATTCATTCATACATAACAACAACACATAGTGTGTCCAAAATTTGGGTTTTCCCACATGGACACAACCACAACACAAATGACACTCCTATGACCTCCAAATGGATACGAAATAGACACAAATAGAGATACAACCATGGGAGTCATTTCTATGGGTTCAAAATAGACCT
The DNA here is from genome assembly GCA_029216955.1 of Iris pallida. Lineage (NCBI taxonomy): Eukaryota > Viridiplantae > Streptophyta > Magnoliopsida > Asparagales > Iridaceae > Iris > Iris pallida. The sequence goes on along the minus strand of JANAVB010035418.1, from coordinate 18,886,646 downwards.
ATATGCATGAGGAAATGAAAAGGAGAAGGGATTTATACCTCCCAGTAGATCGAATCGAAGAAAAGCCTTCCCGGAACGACACCGACACGTAGAGATTCCAAAAGGACACGAACGAGCTCCGAATCCTTCTAAACTTAGGTAGCTTCCTCCTTGGCTAGAATGGAGAAGGAAAGAAGAAGATTTGGTGGCGAAATGGAAGGATTTGATGGAAAAATTGCTAGGAATTGCTCTCTAGGAATTTGGGGAAGAACAAGAGAGAGAGTGTGGATGAGAATAATGAAATGAACTTGAGCCTATCCTCTCCCAAAGTGGCTGGCCATATGGGGCTATTTGTCCTATTATGGTAAGGTCCAAAATGCCCCCACTAACCTATTCTATGAGTATTAGGAAAGGGCTAATTGGTTTGGCTAAATTAGTCATTCTAAAGTCTCTAATCACACTAACCTTATCCATAATAATTAGTCTAACCTCTAAATAAAATATTTCTATCATGTGGACTAAAACTAATATCATGTGGGCCGTACCTAACTAGTATGTGGGTCCCACTAGAGTCAAACTACCCCCGGGTCCCCGTTACAAGTCAGATTGAGATAAAATTCGAACCCGACTCAAATAATCCCAAAACAATATCATAAATAATAAAATAATATCAAAATAATTCAAAGAGGTCAAATGCAAAAATATCCTTAGGCCAAAAATGATATTAAAATATCATAATCACATGGTTAGGCTCTAGGTCAAACAGTCTCTAGGGTTTCACTAGCAAAATGTCAAAACCACAAGTCATTGATTTAAATAATTTTAAAATGATTTAAAATCACCAAAAATCATATCATGAATTAAATATCAATATTAAAATAATTATAAACACAAAATTTCAAAATTACCTTTATTTGGAAAACTGGGTGCTACAACAGTGGAAGACACTGTTTGTTCAGAACTTTCGCTATATGCATCATAGTCGGAGAAAGAGTCATCTCCTGACTGAGAAGTAGGAAGATAACCTGAAGGGTTTTGAGGAAGATTCCTTTGACCGATTGTATCTCGGCTTCGAGAACGGGTATGTCGAAACACTCCTTCAGAAGATTCTTGGAGTAATTCTAAATACCGTTGGCTTGGTTTACGAGGTTTGCCATGCTTAGAGCACCTTCTACCCCCAGTGCCTTGGGAAGTCATGTTGATAGAAGCATACAAGACTTCATCTTCTTCTGACATAGCTTCAGATTTAGCAAAAGTCAGACGATCGAAGACAGATCGTTTTGTTGTTTGACAACAACATTAGATGATGACTTTGTGGTTGCAATGATGATCAGATGGTTGAACTGAAGGTGTTGAAACACTGTCTCATTTTTGTCTGAGATGTTATCGGAGATCGGAAACAACAGCAGGATGAGAAAAACTCTGAGGGATATGTTCTTTGATAATGTTCGGAACATGATTCCGATTCTTCAAATGTTTAGTCCCTTGAGTGTACAGGAAAGTGCTAACTTCATTAGCATAAGTGTCAGGATTTTTAACCCTGGAGATTTGTTTTTGATGATATTTGGTCTTCGGCATTGGCTGTTTGTGTTTCACCGAAGTGGGTCTGTTGAGATAAGTCCTTAGATCTGCAAACTCACCCCCAGGGGTTTCTGTTTGAGACACCAGCAGTTTTTCCTGCCTGGAACGGGAAATCTTGAGAGTTGGGAGGTCCTGGAATTCTGCTACCGGGGTAGGCAGAATACCTCTTTGGTCAGTATAAGTTCTCTTGTCATAAAGGAAAGAAGAATCCTTGTTTGAAAGAGTTCTAGTACTGATTGGTGCCAAGGCACGTTCAGATTGATCTTCTACAGTAAAAACTGAAGAAGATTGAGAAAAGACCAAGGGCCTTTTCCTTTGCTTTATGAAGAAGGGTTAGCTAAAGAGCGTTTCCCTCTGTTGTCTTCCAAGTCATGGGACAAGGAAGTTTGAGAAAAGACCAACGGGCTTTTTCTTTTATTTTGAGGAGGAAGAAGAATAGCCAAAGGACTACCCCCAGTGGATTGCTTCGGAGCGACAGTGTGTTTGGAAGGAGGAACAGAGCTTTTCCCTTTATTATGAGAAGAAGAGAGTTTAGCCAAAAGGCTGCCACTCTTAGATTGCGCAGGAGTTGCTTGCACATGAATAAATGGCACACGGGTTTTGGCCACAGAAACTGTGGTTTGCGCATCAGGAGTTCTTGCTACAAAGTTCTTAGGGTGGACTCTGGATGCTGGAGTATTGGTTTGCGCAGACAGATTGACAGCCAATTGTGCCAGAGGCATAGGAGTCTTGCACTTAGCCAAGGCAGCATATGAAGTACTCTGTATACTGGCAACAACATATTGCGCAGCAGTAGCAGAGTCAGATTGTACAGCAGGCTTGATGACAGAAGCTTTAGACTGTGCAACAGTCTTGCTGGCAGACTGCGCATAAGTCTTGTTAGCAGAATCAATAGACTGTGCAGCAGTCTTTGGGACCCACACTGGGTGCACTTTACTTGTGGCAGAAGTAGTTGCAGTACGAGGAGTGGTCTTGGAGTTGATCATAGCCTCGTAGGCTGTCTGATTGATCTTCACAACCAGTGTCTTCTGCGTCTTTCCGATAGACGCAACGTCACATTGAGTTGTCACTTCCTCGTCGGAGGAGAAAGTCGTCCCCAGCAGAGACGCCATTTTGTTTGCAAAAACAAAGGTGTAGAACTTTATTGATACAAACTTTGTAAAAGATTACAATTTGAATTCTGGGAATGGTACAACTTTACGAATCCAATCTAGAAGACGATTGCTTTATCCCTTGGACGATGTGAACTTTGAAGACGATAGCCTCTGAAGTTGAAGACAACTCTGGAATTGAAGGCAAAAAGCCTCAAAAATTGAAGGCAAAAGCCTCGGAAGAATGCAGCAGCACTTGGGCAAGAACTTCTGGACTCTCTGATCTCTCTATGATCTGATCTCTGATTTCTCTCTGATCCCCTTGAATGGAGACTTAAAACTCTATTTATAGAGTTCTAAAAAATAACTAACTTTTAGTTATTCTGGACTGCGTATGATGGATAGCGTAGCAATTGGATTGTGCAACAATAGACTGCGCAGGCAGTTGCTGGATCATGGGCCAACTGTCTTGGATACATGGCATTATTTGATTGAAATGCGCATGATCGTGTATAACGGTTGCCACGTAATGAACAATCGATGGCATGAATGCCACGTGTATTTTGTCATTTGTGTTGATAGAACGCGTACACTGAATTACGCTTGCTTTAGATTGCGCAGACTTGGACTGCGCAGGAATGGATTGCGCTGCCAGCTGTCAACCATTCTCGAGAGCTGTGCGGCGCAATAAACGAACAGCCTCCTCGTTCTTCGTGCTGTCAGCTGTCAGGAAGATTTGATTGTGTCAGGTAATAATGATTTTTGCCATGTCAGCCTGCACATTTGGGAGTGTGCGCAGTCTAGCGTACGCAATCTGAAGGATGCGCAATCTGATGTCTGTACAGTTCATCTGAAAGTTGTATTTCTTGATTTTCTGACTTTGTTGATGTGTGCAACTTAATTTTTTAGGACCTACACATATCTACACTAATTACATGAATTATAACAATCATCATAAATTGGAAAAGAGTCAGAGAATGTACTCGCCTGTAATATGGTATGATATGTCAACTGGAGAAAAGACAGCGTCTCGAGGACCTATAGAGAACAAGACGTATCAATACTCTGTTTAGAAAGTAAAGTCAAATCAAAATTAAACCCTATTAAGTCATTCTAGGTCAAGACACGTCAAATTAGACTGCACGAGGTCAATCTAAGTCATTTTAGGTCTAGCTAGGTCAAACTGGGTTAATGTAAGTCAAACGGAATTATTCTAGGTCGATTTGAGTCAACAGTTGACTTACAGTTGACTTTTGGTCAACTGGTCAACTCCGGTCAACTCTGGTCAACCCTAGGTCAATCCTAGGTCAATGGTGACTAATAGTTGACTTTTGGTCAACTACTCAAGTCTAATAGAATTTGGGACTAAATTGGGTAAAGTGTTGACCCATAGTTGACTTTTGGTCTAAAAAGTCAACCGTGGTCAACCGAGGTCAAGACTAGGTCTAGGCGACTATTTCTAACTATTACCAACCTCTACAACCCATATCCAAGTCCATCTTGGCCTTCGAAACTCAAATCTTGGCCGTATGCCAATTTCCTAATTTACCTTTTCTAAGGAAAATTCCTAGCCTAGATGGAAACCTAGTTAGCCTACCTACGCTTGGTATTTTGACCCGAGCTCCCTAGGGTAGTAAGATACTAGCCTATAGATATATTACTACCAAAATACCTAGGTAAAGTGGACATCCAGTCCATGATACGGCTCATTGTCGATATCTTGAATATTTCAAGATACGCAATGGTACGGCGCGATACCGGCGCCCTATGACCCCGATTTTAACTCGGGAGCCTACCCGCAAAATCTAATTCATATAATCTAGGTCCATGCCAAGTTTCTTCGTGATTCGATACTCGAAGCTCAAATTCACCTACTAACTCGAACTCCTCTAAAACCTATTTTTCTATTTCTCCCCATTCTAATTCTTCTAACTTCTTCTGATTCTCTTCTCCTCTTCCTTACTAATTTTTCTATTCTAATTCCCTCTTCTCATTCTTTTCCTATCCTCTTCAATTTCCTAATTTCCTATTCTCTTTTCTCCTCCTCTCTTCCTATTCTCATTCTCCTACTTCTTCTAAGCTTCTTTCCATTCTCTTCTTCCTTTCCTTACTTCCTCTATTTCTCTAACTTCCTAATCTCTTATTCTTCTTACTCTACTCTTTATATATATATATATATATATATATATATATATATATATATATATATATATATATATATATATATATATATATGGGGGTTTAAGAGGTAAAGAGGCTTGGGGGGGTTTTCCTGCTACAGCAGCTGCTTTGGCTGCTGTTACTGCCACTGCTTGCTGCTGCTCCTGCTCTCAGCTGCTGCTGCAGTTGAGACTGCCACTACTGCTGCTGTTTCATCTTCTTCTTCTATCTGCTCTTCTCCCTCTCATCTCTCTCTCTCTCTCTCTCTCTCTCTCTCTCTCTCTCTCTATATATATATATATATATATATATATATATATATATATATATATATATATATATATATATATATATATATATATATATATTACTCTAACACACACACACATCTATCTATATATATATAAATACACACACACACACACATCTACATATATATAAATACACACACACACACATCTCTACATATATCTAAATACACCCACTCACACACACACACACACACACACACACACAAATATATATATATATATATATATATATATATATATATATATATATATATATATATATATATATATATATATATATACAAATATAGACACACACACACAAACACTCACACACTCACAAACATACACACACTCTCACTACCACTCTCACATACCACCACCACCACTCTCACTCCCTACACACACACACACAATACTTATAATCCTATATATATATATATATATAAACCCCTAATAATTTCCTTAACCTAGATTTCTAGGAAAATCCTACAAATTTATGGGCAAATGGTGGAGAATCTTCTCCTCTACAATAATTGTGAAGACAATAAATGGAAAAGAGTAATAAATGAAGAATTAAATTCATACCTAAAGTAGGTTTTCTTGTAGGAAGGAAAAGCTTGGGAGAAGAAAGAGTTTAGAGAGAGAGTGAGTTTGACTTAGTGTAGAAGAAAAAGGGGGGGATTGCTCTTGGCCGGCCATGGCTAATGGGTTTGGGTAGGATCCAATATCCTCCAAACCCATTAAACTTAGGTTGGGTTGGTTCGGGTTTGGTTCGGTTTGTTTCGGTTTAAATTCTAAATACTAATCAAGCTCTAAAATGACTAATTAAGCCATGGAAATAGGGTTTATGGTTTCTAGCCTACTTATGATGGTATGTGGGCCAAGCCCAGCTAGTTTGTGGGTCCCACTAATGTTCAGGCTATCCGGATCTCCAACTTGAGTCCGAATTGGATAAAATCCAAACCAAACCAAATAAATCCCAAAAAATCACATAAAATAAATAAAAATTCCTAATAATTATAAAACTTGAAAAATGACAAAAATATCCCTAATTTGAAAACTGGGAGTGACAAATCTACCCTCCTTAAAAAAATTTCGTCCTCGAAATTGAATGAGAACTAACACAGCAATCATGAATAGAACAAGGAAAGAAAAAGATAGAATTTTACCTCAAGGCTCGAAGAGATATGGGAATCGCTCCCGCATGTCGTCCTCCCTCTCCCAGGTGGACTCACCTGGAGAGTGGTGTCTCCATGCAACGCGAACCAAGGAAATGACCTGGTTCCGGAGCACCTTCTCTCTTCGGTCCAAGATCTCAACCGGCTTGTCTGGATAGCTGAGTGTCGGTCCCACTTCGATCTCTGAGTGGTCCAAGACGTGACTGGGATCTTCCACGTACCGTCTCAGCTGCGACACGTGGAACATGCAATGCACTCCCTCTAGTGCGGGCGATAACTCCAGTCAGTAAGCCACTGCACCGACCCTGCCCAAGATACGGAATGGTCCGATGTATCGTGGGCTAAGCTTCCCGCCGCCACCAAAACGAATCGTGCCACGCGTCGAAGAAATCCGCAGAAACACAAGATCACCAACCTAGAACAAAAATACAAGGCTTAAAGCTTGATCTAAAACAATCAGAATAAGACTCAAATACTAAAAAACTCTAAACTATACCTCAAACTCCAATGGCCTCCGGTGGCTATCGGCCCAATGCTGCTGCCTATCCTGCGCCACCCAAAGTCGATCTCTGATAACCCTGACCTTCTCTGCAGCATCCACTACCATCTCAGGGCCAAGCAAAACCCTCTCGCCGACATCATCCCAAGACAAAGGAGTACGGCACCTCCGTCCGTATAGAGCCTCGAAAGGTGACATCTCTATACTGGCTTGGTAGCTGTTGTTGTAAGCAAACTCTACCAAGTGAAGGTGGTCCTCCCAAGATCCCCCGAAGTCCAAGACACAGGTACGTAGCATATCCTCGAGGGTCTGAATCGTCCTCTCCGACTGCCCGTCTGTCTGGGGGTGGTATGCGGTACTGAACTTGAGCGATGTGTCCAAGCTAAGCTGCAAACTCCGCCAGAAGTGGGAAGTGAATCGGCTGTCCCGATCCGAGACTATACTAACTGGAACCCTGTGTAATCGGACTATCTGTCGCACGTATATCTCGGCCAGCCTTTCCGTCGACAAACCCACTTTGAAAGGCAAAAAGTGGGCCGATTTGGTCAATCGATCAACAATGACCCAAATCGCATCCTTCCCTCCTGGAGAGCGCGGAAGCCCAGATACAAAGTCCATAGTGATATGCTCCCACTTCCTCTCAGGAATGGGGAGTGGCTAAAGCAATCCACCGGGTCTCTGCCTCCCGGCCTTCACCTGCTGGCACACCAAGCATCTCGAAACGAACTGAGCCACCTCATGTTTCATGCCATACCACCAAACATGCTGTCTCAAGTCTCTATACATCTTGTTGGCTCCTGGATGCATAAAGTACTGAGAACGATGTGCCTTCTGAAGAACCTCCTCCCGAAGCCTCCGCTCGGCACGCACAATCTGGTACCATACCTCAACAACCCATTCCCTGTTATAGAGAACTCATCCAACAGCCCTATCTGGACCTGCTCCCTGATGACCCTTAGAGCCTCATCCTCAAACTGAGCTGCCCTGACTCTCTCCATCAGCTCCGACTGCACCTACAGACCCCACATCTGTGCCTCGAACCCAGGAACTATTGTCACGCTCCAGAACCAGAATACTGGAGAGCGGAGGCAGACATAGCCAGCTACGTATATTGAAATGGAAGCCACCTCGATATACGGTCACGGCTGTCTAGATATATGAGGGTTTACTACAAGACAACAGTCTCTTATGGTCATGAACAAGCCTAATGTCTCAATCACAAGCAAGTAAGTAAGGTCGCAAGATGTATGATCATTAAATATACAATAATAAGGCGTCCCAAATATTACATATTCAGCTGATCATGAAGCTAGTCGTTACAAAATGTTAGGACTAGCAAGAGTTTAGTCGTACATGATCAACCCTAGGATTTGTTAATCATGTTTACAGCCCGTAGGCAGACAGTAAGTAAAAGTGCATCGAGCTAACAAGTGCTCGTCGGCGAAACGCCTCAAAAGAATAGTTTTACAATGAAGTGGGCAAGACAAAAAGGAAAACCCACTCTTGGCCCGGGTTTCGTTTAGTTGTCACCATTGGGCTGGAAGCTTGGTAGATCCTCGGAAGCTGCTCCGAAATCTGGCCACACAAAACCAGGTGGGTCAACCCCAGAAAGAGCAAGTGCCACAAGGGGGCCATGAAATAAGAACAAAAGCCAGCAATCAGCACAAGAAAATCTAATATTAAACTAGAATTTACGAAAACATGTCAGGATGATATACGACGAGATAACCATGAAACTATTCCGATAACCAGGTTACAACCCGTAAACCAAATAAGGACCGGAGTTGTAACCCTTCGTCTGAACAGAACTTGGTTTTCCACCATTTATCGGCAAGATAATAATGTAAATAATCAAGACAGGAAGCAATCGTGTACTAGATTAAGACATGGCTAGACTGGTTATACCTTATTCAATCAATCACGGCCAAGCAGATACTACGGCTTACTACTTTAACTAACTAGGGTTATCACAGGCCTAATTACTAACAAGATGCAGTGAGATTATTCCACAGCCACAAGCCCTGCAGACCATCCAGGTTACCCAGGTCGAAAATTAGGGGTTGAATTCAGGTGGGTACATCGTCCAGGAACGCATGTACCCTTAGGTGACTTAGAAGGTGCAACACATGACAGTGTGCTGGAAATATGCCTTACTCGACGGCAGGTTAGAGATCCCAAGAGCGCCCAGGTAACGGGATTGCCTGTAGCTGTGTCATCTCTTCATGACTACTGTGTTATTCTAGTTATTAACCTTAATCCATTTTGGTAGGTACCCCTGACCGTGGTACTCAGGAGTCCCATCCTAGACATGATGCAAGACAGGATAAGTAGATTTAACAAGCAAGCAAGAAAGAACTACCCACGGTGTCAAGGCAGGTCAAGTTAAGTTAGCCGTCGCAACAGCATTAAGTTATCAAGTCATACTACAAGTCAGGAGTGCGCCGCCACGAGCCACTATCAAGTTATCAAGTCACAAGGATTAATTACAAGTTACAAGTTAGGTGTACACCCCACTGGGTCACTAGCAAGGAGATCAGAGAAATACCAGAATTATAATCCACAGAAAATCCCGAGAATCGTACTAGTCATAAACAATTACTCGAAAACCGTGTTAGGCCGTGTCGGGTCAAGATAGTAGTGCTGTGTTGAACAGATCTTAGGAAAACCCAATCCACAAAAGAGAAACCAAGTCGAGAAATAAAACCAATACTCCAAGAGCCAATGGGTTAAGCAAGGGGTCAGGGGAGCAGCGTACGCACAAGGGCACACACGCAGGGGAGCAGCGTACGCAGAAGGGCACGCACGCAGGGGAGCTGCGTACGCACAAGAGCACGCACGCAGGGGAGCTGCATACGCACACGAGCACGCACGCAGGGGAGCTGCGTACGCACACAAGCACGCACGCAGGGGAGCTGTGTACGCACAAGAGCACGCACGCAGGGGAGCTGCGTACGCACAAAAGCACACACGCAGGAGAGCTGCGTACGCGCAAAGACACGCACGCAGGAGAGCTGCGTATGCACAAAAGCACGCACGCAGGAGAGCTGCGTACGCGCAAAGGCACGCAAGCAGGAGAGCTGCGTACGCGTAAAGGCACGCACGCAGGAGAGCTGCGTATGCGCAAAGGCACGCACGCAGGGGAGCTGCGTACGCGCAAAGGCACACACGCAGGAGAGCTGCGTACGTGCAAAGGCACGCACGCAGGGTCTGGGTCTTCTTCTCCATGGCTGAGAAGAGGCTCCAATGGTTCCCCAAACTTCATGTCATCACAACTTGGCCATCCGAACTCCAAATCCGAATTTCCAAAGTTCCAACTAGGGTGAAATTGAACTCTCTTCTACACGAAAACATCAAAACCCGTAAATTCCAACTTAAATAGATCAAAACCATACAAATCCAAAAATAGGGAAAACTTAGATCTAGAACAATGGAGACTCCAAATCACAAAATGCCAAGTTCTAATGTTGATTACCATGTCCTAAACTAGCAAATGGACAAATAAAATAGGGTTCTCATGTGGTGGCAAGGTGCACTTGCCTATGGGTTGGTGTTGTGTAGAGGAAGGAGAAGAGTGTTGTGTAGAGGAAGGAGAAGAAGAAATTAATGGAGGTTTATAAGGAGAGAGAAAAGGTTGGTGGAGTTTTAAATAGGATGGGATGTGGTGTGTTGAGGGTGGAGTATAGGCTAAGGTGTTCCAATACACATTAAACCAACCCAAACCAATCCAATTAAAATCGAGCCATGTCAAAACCCAAAATACGAGAAATATCGAAATTCTACAAGTTGAGAAAAATATAAAAATACATGCTAAAATCCATATACGAGTATAAATACGAAATACGAAAAATACGGGAAATGAGGGTGACAACTCTACCCACCTTAAAAGAATTCCGTCCTCGAAATTTAATCAAGGAGCTAGAGATTGTCACGATAAGTCACCTTAGGCACATGCAAGTTACACTAAGCAGTTCAATCATACAATCATATAATGCAAGCAAGGAAGGGAAGAACGTAAGGCATAAGAAAGACATTATACCTCACGAGTCAAACAAGTAGGGATATCGCGATCGGATGTCGTCCTCACGCTTCCACGTTGACTCACCTAGAGAGTGATGACCCCAAGCAACACGGACTAATTTAATAGTCTTGTTCTTGAGTATCTTCTTCCTCTGGTCCAACATAGACACGGGCCTTTCCTCATACGAAAGGTTGGTACCAACAACCAATTCCGAATGGTCTAGGATGTGGCTCGGGTCCGGAATATATCGTCGTAATTGGGACACATGGAATACATCATGCACCTCACTTAGCGACGGCGGAAGAGCGAGACGATAGGATACATCTCCTACTCGCTCTAGAATATCGAACGGCCCTATATACCTAGGACTAAGCTTTTTCCGTACGCCAAAGCGAATGACGCCGCGGTTAGGCGAGATCCTAAGAAATACATGGTCGCCGACAACAAATTCTAAGGGACGCCGATGAGCATCGGCCCAATGGCGCTGGCGGTCCTGGGCAACTCGGAGGTGATATCTGACCTTCCTGACTACTTCAACCGTCTGGGAAATCAATTCGGGTCCGAGCATCTGTCTCTTCCCGACATCGTCCCATGCTAGCGGGGATCTGCACTTCCTGTCATAAAGAGCCTCGAAGGGTGCCATCTGGATACTGGCCTGATAACTGTTGTTGTACGAGAATTCCACCAGGTGCAGATGATTCTCCCATGAACCACCGAAGTCAAGGGTACATGATCTCAACATATCTTCAAGAGTCTGGATTGTGCGCTCTGATTGATCATCCGTCTGCGGGTGATAAGCTGAGCTGAATTGAAGACGAGTCCCCAAACTCTTCTGCAAGCTGCGCCAAAAGTGTGATGTGAATCTTGAATCCCTGTCCGAGGTGATGCTGACTGGCACACCGTGAAGCCTGACGATCTGCCTGAGATACATCTCTGCTAACTGCGCCATCGACTGTCCAACTCTGAATGGAAGAAAGTGTGCCACCTTGGTAAGCCTGTCCACAATTACCCAAATAGCATCTCTGCCGGCAGGAGATCTGGACAATCCGGTCACGAAATCCATGGTTATATGTTCCCATTTCCATTTCGGGATCGGTAAGGGTTGAAGAAGTCCAGCGGACCTCTGATGTTCAGCTTTAACCTGTTGGCAAACCAAACACCGAGAGACAAACCGGGCTATCTTCCTCTTCATGCCATTCCACCAGAAATACTGACGAATATCATGGTACATCTTCGTACCACCCGGATGAATAGAATATTGTGAACTGTGGGCTTCTGCCATAACTTCCTATCTGATATCTCCATTGGGTACACAAAGATGAGTGTCATGCCGAAGTGTACCGTCTTCATGGATACATAACTCTGGCCTTCTTCCTGCTTCACACTCCGTTCTGAGTCGCTGGATTTTAGAATCTGTTGACTGTGCCACCCGGATTCTCTCAACTATGCTGGACTGAACCTGTAGGCTGGCCATCAATGCCACGATGGTTGGAAGAACCACTTCAATTCCCATCTTCTGAAGATCTGCAAATAATTCTGGTTGCACCGTCAGAAAATAAACTCTGGCTCTCCTGCTCAATGCATCTGCTACAACGTTGGCCTTCCCATGATGATACTGTAAATCCACATCATAGTCCACTAGTAGCTCGAGCCATCTTCTCTGTCGCATATTAAGGTCCTTCTGGGTAAAAACATACTTCAGGCTCTTATGATTAGTAAAGATCTCCACTCTATCTCCGTACAAGTAGTGTCTCCACAACTTCAAAGCAAACACTACCGCCGCCAATTCCAAGTCGTGGGTCGGGTAATTCTTCTCATGATCACGCAGTTGATGTGACGTATAAGATATTACCTTCCTATGCTGTATTAAGACACACCCCAATCCTCTGCCTGAAGCGTCGCAATAAACTATGAATCCTTCGGTCCCATCTGGAAGGGTGAGAATGGGAGCCGTTATCAAACCTTGCTTCAACTTCTCAAATGATTCCTGACACTCTGTTGTCCAAACAAACGGCACATCCTTGCGGGTCAACTAGGTCATCGGCGCTGAAATCCTTATAAAATCTGAAATAAACCGCCGGTAGTAGCCGGCCAATCCAAGGAAGCTGCGAACCTCTGCCACTGAGCTGGGTACCGGCCATGACTCGATTGACACAATCTTCTGGGGATCCACTTCCACTCCTCCTCGGGTAATGATGTGACCCAAGTATGATATGCGATCGAGCCAGAACTCGTATTTACTGAACTTGGCGTACAACTGATGCTCCCTAAGCATCTGGAGGACGACTCTGAGATGCTGCTCATGCTCTGCTTCACTCTTGCTGTAGACCAGGATGTCATCTAGGAACACGATCACAAATTGATCCAAGTAAGGCATGAAAATGCGATTCATGAGGTCCATGAATACGGCCGGCGCATTGGTCGCTCCAAAGGGCATAACAAAAAACTCCCAATGTCCATACCTCGATCTGAATGCTGTCTTTGGGATGTCCTGCTCTCTGACTCTGATCTGGTGGTATCCCGACCGCAAGTCGTTCTTCGAGAATACTGAAGCCCCTCTGAGCTGATCAAACAAGTCATCTATCCTCGGAAGAGGGTTTCTGTTCTTGATTGTCACCGAATTCAAGGTACGATAATCAACACATAGCCTGGAAGTACCGTCCTTCTTTTTCACAAGAAGCATCGAGGCTCCCCAAGGCGATCCACTTGCACGGATGAATCCCTTGGTCCTCAGTTCTTCAATCATCTTGTATAAAATTTCCAACTTTGAAGGCGCCATCCTATAGACTCGCTCTGATACTGGTGCTGTCCCGGGAATCAAGTCTATAGTGAACTCAATCTCCCACTCCGGCGGCATCCCTGGAAGCTCCTCTGGAAAGACATCTAGAAACTCTTTAACTATCCGGGGTAACTGTACTGCTGCTACTGCCATCCGTAATGCTGGGAAAGATGGCTCCACTGCACCTCTGGAAAACGAAAACTCTGGCTCGCCGGGGATACTAAAGACAACTCTGCCAACATGGCAGTCCATCCTAGCATACTGGTTCCTCAACCAATTTATGCCTAGGACTACATCATAGTCTGCCATAGAAAACTCTATGAATCTAGCGGGGAACTCCCTACCGCTAACTACGATCCGATACGAGGAAAACCCTCGATCTACTCCCACAAGGCTATTACCAGTAAGTATATTGAGCCTCACTGATAATAACTCGGGCTCCAATCCTATCCGTGTCACGAATCGTGCAGACATAAATGAATACAATGCACCAAAATCAAATAATACAGATGCTGGAGAGGAGTTGACGAGAATAGTACCTGCCATAACCTCACCTGGTGCAACTTCTTCTTCCATAGCCATTATCATGGCCTGACCTTGTCCTCTGGCTGCTGGTCCCCTCTGCTGGAAACCTCTCTGCCTATTCTGGGTCTGAGCTTGGGCTTGTGCATACTGCTGGAGGTGCTGTTGCTGGAATGCCTGAGACTGAGGCGGCAAGGGCCTCAAAGACTGATATTGCTGTTGCAGAACTGGTGCTGGGGCCGGTCCTCTCACCGAAGAGCTAGAAGGGTTGGATGCTGATGAACCACCCATATTCGGGCAAGCCCCTATCCTATCATCTGTTGCTCCACAAGCCAGGCACAATCCCTGTGCCCTGCGACAGTCTGCCCCCACATGCCCTGGCTTTCCGCAATAAGAACATCCCATTGCGGAAGTCTGCTTCTGCTTCTGCTGCTGCGGGTACGTCGAGGTCGAATACTGAACCGACGTTACTGAGGCCGCCCACCTCAGAGTTCCAATGGTCAATCCCCTAGCTGTCGGGACTGGAGCTGATGATTGGTGCATCTGACTATGGGACCGCTGCCTACCTCCAGTCCTATCCACGATCCTCTGGGAGGTGTACTCATGCCTCCTAGCTGCTCTCAAGACTGCATCGAACGTCTGGTGCTCGAACTGCTCAACCGCCAACAAGGTCTCCAAATGTAGTCCCTGTTGGAACCGCTAGGCCCTATCAAACTCGGTCGCCACCAAGGTGGGGGCAAACCTACTGAGTCTAGAAAACTCCGATGCATAACTGTCGACTGTTCTGCCTCCTTGCTTCAAGTTGGTAAATCTGGTCTGCAGGTCGTACCGAGCCACAACATCAAAATACTTCGTCTGGAATCTCTCTCTAAATACTGCCCAAGCAATGGGTGCCACTAATCCCATGGCTTGTGCCGTCCACCAACTGCTAGCCAAGTCCAACAAATGCAGGCGTACCACCGCTACCTTCTCATTCTCGGGTGTCCTAGCTGCTTCCAGAATCACCTCGGTATCCTGAAGCCATGCATCCGCGGCAATCGCATCCTCGGTGCCGTCGAAGAAAGGAGGGTTCAATCGCTTGAAGCTGTTCGCCGCCTGGTTCCCGGGATGTCCGCCTCGGGTCAAAGCATCTTGAACTGTCTGGTGCAGGGCGTCGCTTCGACGATCCTGGGAAGCTATCACGGTTCTGATGAGGCCTACTAAGGTACCATCATCTGGCTCTGCGGGCTGGACGGGCCGAACTGGTGACTCTCCTCCAATAGGCACAACTCTGGAGGCTACCCCGGAATGCTGGACTTGATCTCCGGGTTGCTGCTGATCCACAGGAAGTGCTTCACCTCGTTGATCAGTAGGACTAGGTACAGTATCGCTGAAGAAGACAACACAGGGAACAATAAGGAAAGGACCAGGATAGATCAATGATATAAGCACAGGATCAGGGCAAGAATCCAGGGATTCAGAGGGTACGAACAGAGATCAAGGACGAGTACTGATTGAGACATCTATCTGGTAAACCCTCACATATCTTGATTTACAAGACCTGCATGGGCTACCACTTAAACCATGCCATGCCCCAGAACCAGAATACTGGAGAGCGGGGGCAGACATAGCCAGCTACGTATATTGAAATGGAAGCCACCTCGATATACGGTCACGGCTGTCTAGATATATGAGGGTTTACTACAAGCCAACAGTCTCTTATGGTCATGAACAAGCCTAATGTCTCAATCACAAGCAAGTAAGTAAGGTCGCAAGATGTATGATCATTAAATATACAATAATAAGGCGTCCCAAATATTATATATTCAGCTGATCATGAATCTAGTCGTTACAAAATGTTAGGACTAGCAAGAGTTTAGTCGTACATGATCAACCCTAGGATTTGTTAATCATGTTTACAGTCCGTAGGCAGACAGTAAGTAAAAGTGCATCGAGCTAACAGGTGCTCGTCGGCTAAATGCCTCAAAAGAATAGTTTTACAATGAAGTGGGCAAGACAAAAAGGAAAACCCACTCTTGGCCCGGGTTTCGTCAAGTTGTCACCATTGGGCTGGAATCTTGGTAGATCCTCGGGAGCTGCTCCAAAATCTGGCCACAAAAAACCAGCTGGGTCAACCCCAGAAAGAGAAAGTGCCACAAGGGGGCCGCAAAATAAGAACAAAAGCCAGCAATCAGCACAAGAAAATCTAATATTAAACTAGAATTTACGAAAACATGTCAGGATGATATACGACGAGATAACCATGGAACTATTTCGATAACCAGGTTACAACCCGTAAACCAAACAAGGACCGGGGTTGTAACCCTTCGTCTGAACAGAACTTGGTTTCCCACCATTTATCGGCAAGATAATAATATAAATAATCAAGACAGAAAGCAATCTTGTACTAGATCAAGACATGGCTAGACTGGTTATACCTCATTCAATCAATCACGGCCAAGCAGATACTACGGCTTACTACTTTAACTAACTAGGGTTATCACAGGCCTAATTACTAACAAGATGCAGTGAGATTATTCCACAGCCACAAGCCCTGCAGACCATCCAGGTTACCCATGTCAAAAATTAGGGGTTGAATTCAGGTGGGTACATCATCCAGGAACGCATGTACCCTTAGGTGACTTAGAAGGTGCAACACATGACAGTGTACTGGAAATGTGCCCTACTCGACGACAGGCTATAGATCCCAAGAGCGCCCAGGTAACGGGATTGCCTGTAGTTGTGTCATCTTTTCATGAATACTGTGTTATTCTAGTTATTAACCTTAATCCATTTTGGTAGGTACCCCTGACCGTGGTACTCAGGAGTCCCATCCTAGACATGATGCAAGACAGGACAAGTAGATTTAACAAGCAAGCAAGAAAAAACTACCCACGGTGTCAAGGCAGGTCAAGTTAAGTTAGCCGTCGCAACAGCATTAAGTTATCAAGTCATGCTACAAGTCAGGAGTGCGCCGCCACGGGCCACTATCAAGTTATCAAGTCACAAGGATTAATTACAAGTTACAAGTTAGGTGTGCACCCCACTGGGTCACTAGCAAGGAGATCAGAGAAATACCAAAATCATAATCCACAGAAAATCCCGAGAATCGTACTAGTCATAAACAATTACTCAAAAACCGTGTTAGGCCGTGTCGGGTCAAGATAGTAGTGCTGTGTTGAACAGATCTCAGAAAAAACCAATCCACAAAAGGGAAACCAAGTCGAGAAATAAAACCAATACTCCAAGAGCCAATGGGTTAAGCAAGGGTCAGGGGAGCAGCGTACGCACAAGGGCACACACGCAGGGGAGCAGCGTACGCACAAGGGCACGCATGCAGGGGAGCTGCGTACGCACACGAGCACGCACGCAGGGGAGCTGCGTACGCATAAGAGCACGCACGCAGGGGAGCTGCGTACGCATAAAAGCACGCACGCAGGGGAGCTGCGTACGCACAAAAGTACGCACGCAGGAGAGCTGCGTACGCGCAAAGGCACGCACGCAGGAGAGCTGCATACGCACAAAAGCACGCACGTAGGAGAGCTGCGTACGCGCAAAGGCGCGCACGCAGGATAGCTGCATACGCGCAAAGGCACGCACGCAGGAGAGCTGCGTACGCGTAAAGGCACGCACGCAGTGGAGCTACGTACGCACAAAGGCACGCACGCAGGAGAGATGCGTACGTGCAAAGGCACGCACGCAGGGTTTGCGTCTTCTTCTCCATGGCTGAGAAGAGGCTCCAATGGTTCCCAAAACTTCAGGTCATCACAACTTGGCCATCCGAACTCCAAATCCGGATTTCCAAAGTTCCAACTAGGGTGAAATTGAACTCTCTTCCACACGAAAATATCAAAACCCATAAAAATCCAACTTAAATAGATCAAAACCATACAAATCCAAAAATAGAAAAAACTTAGATCTAGAACAATGGAGACTCCAAATCACAAAATGCCAAGTTCTAATGTTGAGCAACATGTCCTAAACTAGCAAATGGACAAATAAAATGGGGTTCTCATGTGGTGGCATGGTGCACTTGCCTATGGGTTGGTGTTGTGTAGAGGAAGGAGAAGAAGAAATTAATGGAGGTTTATAAGGAGAGAGAAAAGGTTGGTGGAGTTTTAAAGAGGGTGGGATGTGGTGTGTTGAGGGTGGAGTATAGGCTAAGGTGTTCCAATACACATTAAACCAACCCAAACCAATCCAATTAAAACCGAGCCTTGTCAAAACCCAAAATACAAAAAATACCAAAATTCCATAAGTTGAGAAAAATATAAAAATACATGCCAAAATCTAGATACGAGTATAAATGCGAAATACGGAAAATACGGAAAATGAGGGTGACAACTATCACCTCTATGCCCAAGCTCTCCAGATCTGCCAGAAGGTGACGATCCATCGTCAAACACATGGCCACGGGATACCTGCTCAGAGCATCCGCGACCACGTTGGCCTTCTCTGGATGGTACTCTAAGGATATATCAAAATCCTTTATCAGCTCTAACCATCACCTCTGCCTCATATTCAGCTCCTTCTGGGTAAACACGTACTTCAAGCTCTTGTGGTCAGTATAGATCTCCACACGCTCTCCGTACAGATAGTGTTTTTACAGCTTCAAATCAAAGATGACCGCTGCCAGCTCCAGATCGTGGGTAGGGTAATTCCTCTCATGAGGACGTAATTGCCTAGATGCATAGGCAATTACCTTTCCGTGCTGCTGAAGCACACAACCCAAACCCCGTCCTGAAGCATTATTGTAGATCGTATAACCACCAGATCCAGATGGCAGCATCAAGATTGGAGCTGTAGTCAACCTCGCCTTTAGCTCCTCGAAGACAGCCTGGCACTCATCGGACCAAACAAACTCCTTGTCCTTCCTGGTAAGGCGGGTCATCGGCTGGACAATCCTGGAAAAGTCCTGCACGAACCTCCGGTAGTAACCTGCCAGACCCATAAAACTCCGAACCTCTGCTACTCAACTTGGCGTAGACCAAGACTCCACCGTAGAAATCTTCCTCGGATCCACTGAAATCCCTTCGCCAGAGACAACATGGCCTAGGAACTCCACACGATCCAAGAAGAACTCGCACTTAGACAGCTTCCCATACAGCTACTCCCGCCTGAGAGTGTCCAACACAATCCTCAGGTGCTCCTCATGCTCCTCTGGCGTC
Organism: Iris pallida; assembly: GCA_029216955.1. Lineage (NCBI taxonomy): Eukaryota > Viridiplantae > Streptophyta > Magnoliopsida > Asparagales > Iridaceae > Iris > Iris pallida. Next base: position 18,867,399 of record JANAVB010035418.1, on the reverse strand, counting down.
TTCGAATAGATGAGGATGTCATCAATGAAGACCACCATGAACTTGTCAAGGTACTGGTGAAATACCTTGTTCATCAAGTTCATGAATATCGCCGGGGCGTTAGCCAATCCAAACGGCATGACGGTATACTCATACTGGCCATAGCGAGTCCAAAAGGTAGTCTTCGGAATGTCATCCAGCTTCACCTTCAGCTGATGGTACCCGGTGCGCAAGTCGATCTTCGAGAACACTCTCGTCCGGCTCAACTGGTCGAACAAGTCATCAATCCTCTGCAAAGGATACTTGTTTTGATGGTAAGGTTGTTTAGTGCCCTGTAATCAATACACAAGACGTACCATACCATCCTTCTTGGGGACGAAAAGAACTGGCGTGCCCCAAGGTGAAGAACTAGATCGAATAAAGCCCTTGTCCTCCAGCTCATCGACCTGCTTCTTTAGCTCTGCTAACTCACTGTTGTTGATTCTATAGACGTGCTGAAAGATAGGCTCAGCACCCGATACTAGGTCTATAGAAAACTCAACATCACAATCTGGTGGCATCCCGGGCAGCTTCTCGGGAAAGACATCCAAGAACTCAGCAATGAGTGGATGTGGCAACATCGGCCCCGCCAACAACGCTCCGCAAAAACCATCTTCCTGCTCCACTGCACCCCTGGTGAACTCATACTCCGGCTCTCTTGGCGGCCTAAACAGAATCATGTCCCCTCTGCAGTCGATGCTAGCGTGGTGCATGCTCAACCAATCCATATCGAGTACCACATCGTAACTCGAAAGTGGCATTACGAGCAAACACGCACTCAGCTCCCGGCCTCTCAAAGAAACTCTCCGCCCCTTGCAAACATTATTAACTAGGATGATGCCATTCCCAGTCATAATCTTGCAAGTCCTACCAAGATATTCAGTAATGATGTTGTGCCTAAGAGCAAAAGAAACAGACACAAAACTGTGCGTAGCACCAGAATCAAACAAGGCTAAAGCTGGAAAAGAATCAAGTAGAATAGAACCTGCGACAACATCCGCAATAGGCTCCATCTCCTCAGCTGCAAGGGCAAAGGCTCTACCCTGACCACCCCACTGCTGGTGGTGCTGAACAAACCGCTGCTGCTGGATCAGAAGTAGACCCCTCTGCTGTACTGCAGAAACTCTCACCGGTGCCCTCTGAGCTGTACCAGTAACACGAGGGTTCACTGGACACTCCCTCAACTGATGGCCTGCTCTGCCGTAAAAAAGACACACTCCTAGCCTCATCCGGCAAACCTCCCAGACGTGACCAGGCTTCTTGCAGAAGTGAGAAGGAGCCCCATGCTGTGTCTGCCTCGGCTGAGTGTGCTGCACCTGCTGCTGAACCGGTGCTCTGGCCTGCACCTGCGGCTGGTGATACTGGAAAGAACGATGCTGAAGCTGAGGGCGCTTAGCAGCCCCCGTGCTGCTAGAAGCCCCCAAGAAAAGGTCACGCTCCCTCTTGGGCTTCAAGCCCCACTCCCGCTCAACCTTGCGGGCCTCCGCGAAGATCTGGGTATAAGTCTCATAGAAGGAGGGAATGAGGATCTTGATATCCCAAATCAGCCCCTCCCTGAAACGGCTCGCCCTGATCTCCGGGTCTCGAACCATGTACTCTGCGTATCGGCTCAGACGGCCGAACTCCGCTGCGTACTCCTCCACAGATAGACTGCCCTACTGCAGATCCTGGAACTGTCGCACCAGGTCAATCTTGTCCGTGGGGAAAAAGAACTTCTCCTTGAAGAGGAGCTTGAACTCTGCCCAAGTACGGCCCTCTCCAGCTAGGGCTGGCTCGTTTCTGAACCAGGTGCGTGCAATGTCTAGCAACTGCAAACCTACCGCCTCGACCTTCAGGTCGTCTGCCAGGCGGGTGGCCCTCATCTGCCGTTCGATATCCTTGAGCCAATCACCTGCATAGACCACACCCTCGGTCCCGCTAAAGTCACGGGACCCGAGCTTCTTGAAGTCCTGGATATCTCTGTACCTCGGTCGCGTCCCCGGATGCGGAGCCCTCTGCTCCATGGCTGCAAGGGCCAACTGATGGGCATCCTTCATGTCCTGACGCATCGCGTCTGTCTGCTTCTGCTGAGCCTCGGCCTGGGCTCTCTGAGTCTCCAGCATTTGCTAGAGGAAGGTAAGCATCTGCCCAATATATGTAGGTAGATGAGGTGGAGGTGGAAGTACATCTGTAACTAGCGGAGGAATCTGCTACGCAGAAGGAGGAAGAACGCCCCCGATAACTCTTGTCGTAGCCCCCGGCACTGCGGGAAGAGCACCCGCAACCCCAGGGACGGTCATCGAGAGCGCTGGAGGAGTACCCCCGAGAGCCCCAACAGAAGTCCCATCTGTAGGGGAAGTGACCGGAGCCTGCCCGCCAGAGGTGGCAGACCTCTCCGTCTCCCCGTGCTCCTCACCAGGAGAATAAGTCATAACTATCCTGGAGACAAATTGAAAAGAAGATATCAATATGGCACATGAAGGCAATATCAAAGGAGGACAGCTAGAATGCAGTAAATCAAAATCAAAGACGGTAAGCAAGATAAGCAAGAAAATATCCTACTGTGATTGAGCACTCTTAACCTACTACCTCCTATGTGTAACACAAGCTCGTAGTCAACACTCTAAGATGAGTGCCGCCACGACATCGCACTAATAACGACTACAGGACCTGCATGGGCCACCACTAAAATATGTCACGACCCTCACCCGCTATAAGGGCACATGTACATGACAACGCCCAGCCCTCACCGTAAAAACGGTGTGGAACGCTGTAGGTTTTCTACTCTAAACAGTTTATATATATATATATCAAAACCTGTCGAGAATATGGTCAACTCCGAACGGAGGACAAGCAATGAATATATATGAGTACTCAATCACAACTCTAAGATAATAAATTAAAGGCTGAAAGATAAAGACAAGAAGACGATAATAAAATAATAACCTGTCAAGTCCAACACAAGAATATATACAAGTCCAAGTCTCTAATACAATCCATAGTAATAACAGTCTCAAAAGTAGCTGGAGACAAGGTCCAGTACAATAGACCTACTCTAACTAAGCTATAGGTAAGGTCTCGTCAGGCGGAGCTAAGCCCTGCTGGACCAACGTCTCCAAGTCTATGCCCACTACGTCATCCGGACCATAGTAGGTACAGTAATCCCCTTCGTCAGCATCCGTAATATTTATCAACATATCCTGTCAGGATGGAACGAGTACAATCTACAAACAACAGTTCACAAGATATGACAAAAGCTATAAGACAGTAAATAGAGAGTATATACAAGAAAATCATGGAATGTACATGTGAGTATCATGGCAAGGTAAGCTGTAAAGCTAGAGCTAGAACAAGGCAAGTAAACTAATCATGGCATATACAAGAATCAAGAGTCATATATCTAGGTGTGTGAGTACTAGCTGCAATATGTGGCCGGCTTGGGAACTTGCACAAACTAGTAACAGGCCTGGCTAATCATACGTGGGGTGTATGATCAACACTCACAATCAATAGGTGCACAATGGGTGCACAATAGGCTTTGACCACATATCTACACTAATACTCCCCGCCCTCGACTGGTAGAGTGGATCCAAGCAAGACACGTTATGACACAGGATTCTACAAGAAGGGAGCAAGTTTCCTCGAGAATCGGTGTCTATATATTGCACAAGAACTACAAGGGAGCTTGTACAAGATATACCAAGATAACAAGGAATAACATCTCATGTCGGGATCCATGAATACCAATCCGTGTGACCAATGTGTCGAGAACAAGCATATCTACACTAATTACATAAATTATAACAATCATCGTAAATTAGAAATATGTCAGAGAATGTACTTGCCTGTAATATGGTATGATATGTCAACTGGAGCAAAGGCAGCGTCTCGAGGACCTATAGAGAACAAGACGTATCAATACTCTGTTTAGGAAGTAAAGTCAAATCAAAATTAATCATATTAAGTCATTCTAGGTCAAGACAAGTCAAACTAGACTGCACGAGGTCAATCTAAGTCATTTTAGGTCTAGCTAGGTCAAACTGGGTCAATGCAAGTCAAACGGAATTAATCTAGGTCGATTTGAGTCAACAGTTGACTTACAGTTGACTTTTGGTCAACTGGTCAACTCTGGTCAACTCCGGTCAACTCTGGTCAACCCTAGGTCAATCCTAGGTCAATGGTGACTAATAGTTGACTTTTGGTCAACTACTCAAGTCTAATAGAATTTGGGACTAAATTGGGTAAAGTGTTGACCCATAGTTGACTTTTGGTCTAAAAAGTCAACCGTGGTCAACCGAGGTCAAGACTAGGTCTAGGCGACTATTTCTAACTATTACCAACCTTTATAACCCATATCCAAGTCCATCTTGGACTTCGAAACTCAAATCTTGGCCGTAGGCCAATTTCCTAATTTACCTTTTCTAAGGTAAATTCCTAGCCTAGGTGGAAACCTAGTTAGCCTACCTACGCTTGGTATTTTGACCCGAGATCCTTAGGGTAGTAAGATACTAGCCTATAGATATATTACCTACCAAAATACCTAGGTAAAGTGGACATTCAGTCCATGATACGGCCCATTGCCGATATCGTGAATATTTCAAGATACGCAATGGTACGGCGCGATACCGGCGCCCTATGACCCCGATTTCAACTCGGGAGCCTATCCGCAAAATCTAATTCATATAATCTAGGTCCATGCCAAGTTTCGTCGCGATCCGATACTCGGAGCTCAAATTCACCTACTAACTCGAACTCCTCTAAAACCTATTCTTCTAATTCTCTCCATTCTAATTCTTCTAACTTCTTCTGATTCTCTTCTCCTCTTCCTTACTAATTTTCCTATTCTAATTCCCTCTTCTCATTCTTGTCCTATCCTCTTCAATTTCCTAATTTTCTATTCTCTTTTCTCCTTCTCTCTTCCTATTCTCCTTCTCCTACTTCTTCTAAGCTTCTTTCCATTCTCTTCTTCCTTTCCTTACTTCCTCTATTTCTCTAACTTCCTAATCTCTTATTCTTCTTACTCTACTCTTCATTTCCTTCTATATATATATATATATATATATATATATATATATATATATATATATATATATATATATATATATATATATATATATATATATAAATATATTATATATATATATATATATATATATATATATATATATATATATATATATATATATAGGGGGTTTAAGAGGTAAAGAGGCTTGGGGGGGTTTCCTGCTACAGCAGCTGCTGTGGCTGCTGTTACTGCCACTGCTTGCTGCTGCTACTGCTCTCAGCTGCTGCTGCTGCTGAGACTGCCATTGCTGCTGTTGTTTCATCTTCTTCTTCTATCTCCTCTTCTCCCTCTCATCTATATATATATATATATATATATATATATATATATATATATATATATATATATATATATATATAACACACACACACATCTACATATATATATAAATACACACACACACACGTCTCTACATATATCTAAATACACCCACTCACACATATAGTTATATATATATATATATATATATATATATATATATATATTTTTATATATATATATATATATACAAATATAGACACACACACACAAACACTCACAAACACACACACACACTCTCACTACCACTCTCACATACCACCACCACTCTCATTCCCTACACACACACAATACTTATAATCATATATATATATATATATATATATATATATATATATATATATATATATATATATATATATATATATATATAACATATATATATATATATATATATATATATATATATATATATATATATACCATTCAATATATATATATATAAACCCCTAATAATTTCCTTAACCTAGATTTCTAGGAAAATCCTACAAATTTATGGGCAAATGGTGGAGAATCTTCTCCTCTACAATAATTGTGAAGACAATAAAGGGAAAAGAGTAATAAATGAAGAATTAAATTCATACCTAAAGTAGGTTTTCTTGTAGGAAGGAAAAGCTTGGGAGAAGAAAGAGTTTAGAGAGAGAGAGAGTTTGACTTAGTGTAGAAGAAAAAGGGGGGGGATTGCTCTTGGTCGGCCATGGCTAATGGGTTTGGGTAGGATCCAATATCCTCCAAACCCATTAAACTTAGGTTGGGTTGGTTCGGGTTTGGTTCGGTTTGTTTCGGTTTAAATTCTAAATACTAATCAAGCTCTAAAATGACTAATTAAGCCATAGAAATAGGGTTTATGGTTTATAGCCTACTTATAATGGTATGTAGGCCAAGCCCAGCTAGTTTGTGGGTCCCACTAGTGTTCAGGCTACCCGGGTCTCCAACTTGAGTCCGAATTGGATAAAATCCAAATCAAACCAAATAAATCCCAAAAAATCACATAAAATAAATAAAAATTCCTAAAAATTATAAAACTTGAAAAATGACAAAAATACTCCTAATTTGAAAATTGGGGGTGACATTATGTAATGACCCGCTCCGCCCTAGCGGAACGTCGATTCAAACGGCAAGTGCAACGACTCGAACGAGCCGTCGACCCGAAGAGTTGGCATCGACCTGAAGAAAAATCGATGCAAGGCTTACATTGGCCCGTCAAGATGAATCCAGACTTTAACTTTCAAAGACGCGCTCGGAGTATCGCTCGGTCGATGCGAACATCGCTAAGGTAGGTGGCTCCGATGAACCCGTCTTTGCTTAGCCTAGACACATAACAATACGGACACTATTGCTAGAATCGCTAGGCGATAACACCGTGCTTGCTAATAAATGACTCAATACACCTAGCTAAGGGAATAATCCCATCTTGTATGCTTGTATAGAATATGGAAAAGGAATATGGAAATGTGAGAACTCTCGCCACCGCGCTCCACGCTCGTGCTAAGACACAAGCTTACATTTAAGTTTCCTATGCGTTCAACAATGAAAGAATGAATGGATTACAACAATAAAATGGAAAGACTATCAACATAGTCATTCCGAGTAGAGTATAGCAACATTGAAAGATTATGGGACCGATGGGTCGCCAAGGCGACTCCCGTACGGGAAGTTGCATAATGTGTGAATGAATGAACCAACTAATGAAAGATTGAATACGTGAATGAATCAATGAACGAACGGACAAGTGAAAGAAAGAAAAGAAAGAATGAATAAAAGATAAGAAGGAAGGAATGGTTAGCGACATATATGACGGGCACGTGCAACGGGGATCGCTACCCGCGCTGTACGGACGCCAACTTGGTCGATAACGCATTTATGCTAAGGGTTAGCCTACGGCGCAGAGACAACCGTTAAGTTAAAATGACAAATAAAATGAAATGGTCGTGGACACCTCCATCGTATACGGGGGAGAGGCAAAATAAGGATATTTCCAGCGGCTCAGTCAAAGTGTGAAGGACGTGCCGGTCCGGACGGAAATCAAAGTTTGGCTTACGTACAGGCCTGAGTGCAGGCTTGGCCACCAGGGAACGTAAGGCCGGGTATTTCAAAAGACTATCAGGGTGTACCAAGCCGCGCGCCATGATAGGTGAGAAATTACCAAGGAGGAAGACATGTCCAAATTGGCTTGTGATGCCAGTGACCGATGCATATAGATTAAGTAGGCTTTGCTAGTGGCAATCCACGTGCAAGTCCTTGCATTGAAATTAAAGTAGTCTAAGTTAACTAAATGAAGTACCTTCTGAACAGGCTTGAATGTAACACACCAGATAATCGAGAGTACTTCGGCAAAGGAGTTAGAAAATACGCCTACGACGTGCTAGGACCCGAGGCAGGGACACGCCCTTGACATTGAAAGTTCACATAAATCACGTTAAGTTATTTTTTTATGAATTGTTGACTAACTTGGTTTACTTTGGACAGGAAAGGCCGGACGGCAAGTATGGGTAAGTCGTGCATGTATTTTCATGCAACACATTGAATTTGGCAACACGAGATAGGTTATGAAATATACATGAAACTGATCCTAAGGCAAGATTATAAAGACAATGAATGATAGACGGTACACGTAAGTAAATAGAACGTGTTTGGTAATGATAGCATTGTGGACGAGCTAGCCTCCCCACCAGTGCATAACAATGTACTGATAACCCCACAGTCTGCTTGCAGGATGCAGGAGACGCCGGTGGGTGCGGAGCTTCCATCGAATGTGTTAAGGTGTGGAGCCAACTCTGGGGCCTTGGAACGTTGCAAGAAGCTGAAGCACCCTATACAGGACATAATGTATCGGAACATCGCCATGAATCATTCCATCTTGTAAGCCACTTGGCACGCCTTTTATGTTTTAGAGAGAGAGCTTGAGCGATTTGTAAACTCGGCCTAGTGTCGCTTGTAAACTTCTTGAAAATCAATAAAGAGTTTGATTTTGCTTCAACTTGTGTTCATTTACTTTCCGCTGCAAATGGGGACACTCTGTGCGACTCTGTGGCCTAGCTCAAATTGGCCGTTTCTGGACTTGGTATTGCACGGGCGCAACCTAGGCCCGTGCGGATGATCGTTCCTACGGAAGCGGAGCGTGACAATCGCAGAGAATCCAATTATGGGAGAGCTAGTACATGGAGTTGCTTCCAACCTTGATCATCAACCTGCTGATGGTGGTCAGGGTGTCCCTCATGAGGATGAGCATGCCGGGGAGGCGGTTCCTGAAGAGGAGGAGGCTGTTGGTATACAGCCAGCACCAGTGGCTCCACTGAGAAGGAGCGACAGAGAGCGTCGACCATCTACGAGATACTCACCGGATGACTATGTGCTATTGACTGACGGGGGAGAGCCCGAAATTTTTGCAGAGGCTATGGAAGACGAACACAGACAGGAGTGGATGGAGGCTATGAAGGAGGAGATGAGTTCCTTACATGCCAATTCCACTTATGAGCTGGTGCGGTTGCCAAAGGGCAAGAAGGCTTTAAAGAATCGATGGGTGTTTAGAGTGAAGCAGACGGATGATGCTACTCGCCCTCGATACAAAGCAAGGCTGGTAGTTAAAGGCTACGGTCAACGGAAAGGCGTGGATTATGATGAGATTTTTTCGCCAGTCGTCTATTCGGGTGGTGCTAGCATTGGCATCCAGTTTCGACTTGGAGGTCGAGCAGATGGACGTGAAGACGGCATTCCTCCACGGTGATCTTGAAGAGGAGTTATACATGTCGCAGCCAGAGGGATTCTGTGAGAAGGGCAAGTCATATTTGGTCTGCCAGTTGAGGAAGAGCTTGTATGGTCTAAAACAGGCTCCGAGACAGTGGTACAGGAAGTTCGAGTCGTTTATGGGGGAGCATGGCTATGTACGGACGACGTCGAACTATTGCGTATTTGTGAGGTACTTTGCCGAGGATGATTTCATCATTTTATTGCTCTATGTAGATGATATGCTGTTAGTGGGTCAGAATGCCACTAGAATAGTGGAGTTGAAGCGCCAACTGGGTGCGGCCTTCTCTATGAAGGATTTGGATGCAGCAAAGACTATTCTTGGGATAGAGATCAGCCGAAAGAGAGAGTACAAGCTTCTATATTTGTCCCAAAAGAAGTACATTCACCGGGTACTTCAACGTTTCGGTATGGACGAGTCGAAGAAAGTGAGTTGCCCCCTTGCGGCTCACTTTAAGTTTACTGAGGAGCAGTATCCATCTACCGAGGACGAAAAGAAAGATATGGAGCGGGTTCCATATGCTTCAGCTGTGGGAAGTCTTATGTATGCTATGGTGTGTACGAGGCCAGACATCGTTCATGCAGTTGGCACAGTTAGCAGGTACCTTTCAAATCCTGGAAGGGTACGTTGGAGTGCGGTCAAGTGGATTCTACGATACCTTCAGGGCACTGCCGATTGGAGATTTTCTTTTGGTGGTGACGAGCCGAAGCTGGCTGGGTATACTGACGCTGATATGGCTGGAGATGTAGACACGAGGTGATCGACTTTGGGCTATGTGATGATGTTTGTTGGAGGAGTGGTAACGTGGCAGTCGCGATTGCAGAAGTGTGTTGCCTCGTCGACGACAGAAGCAGAGTACATTGCGGCGACGAAGGCTTGTAAGGAGTTGTTATGGATGAAGAAGCTGCTGCAGGAAATAGGGCTAAAGCAAGAGCAGTATACTTTGTTTTACGACATTCAGAGTGCTATTCACCTTGTGAAGAACCAGACATTTCATAGTCGGTCCAAGCACATCGAGACTCGGTATCATTGGATACGGGATGTGGTTGTGCTTGAGAAGGTTCATACTGATGACAATGGAGCGGACATGCTCACGAAGGTTCTTCTGAGGGGAAAGTTTGAGTACTGCAGGCAGATCGTCGGGATGACGACCTACTCCACATAGTTGTGAAGGGAGAGATTTGTTGGAGTGGGTGGGGTTCCCACCTATGTGGAGAATACCCTGGAGAGCGACGAGCGCCATCCGTGTGTCGGAGAAGCTTGGAGAATGCATGGATTTTATTTTGGTACATATATGGTAAGGAAATATATGATTGGATTTCCATATTTACTTTGATTATATATTTATGATTGGACCTTTCATATAGTAGCTTTCTATATTATTGGGTTTCCAATTATGGCAAGCTAATTATGATTGGATTTTCATTAAATATATGATTGATTTATATTGGAAGTTTCCATATATATTGGCCTTCCATGTATGGGTTACCAAGGGCTCATAAAAGGGTGATGCATGCTAGTTGTAAAATAATCTCAAAAAAAAGAATGCTTTACAATCTTTGAGAGAGAGAGAGGATTAAGGACTATTGTGAAGGAGAGATTGCTTCGAATAATTTTTCGGCATCTCTTGTTCTTCGGAGTCCGCAATCAAAAAATTTCTTCTTTCAAGTGAGTTATGGTGATCCGTGTTGGATCGGAAGGAGCTTGTAGAGGGTGTATTCTCTTTATTCCATTAGTGGAGGTTCTTCAGGGTTGGACTCCGATCGTCCCGTGGTTTTTCTTGCAAGGGTTTTCCATGTCAAAAATTTGTGTCTGCGATTGTGTTTGGCATTTTTGGTTTGTGTGTTTTTGCTCGGTTCTCTCGCAGGACTTTCTGGTTTGGGGGAACAATTTTCGTGCTTCGTTCCCAACAGAGAGGTGGTCGGGGGAGAAGCGGATCTGACGGTGATGGTGATGGTGATGGTGATGGTGGTGGTGGTGGTGGCGGAGAGGTGGTCGGGGTCGACATTAAAATCCATTATTCTTGATCTCATCTTCTTTCCATAATTTTTTCGAATCGGCACCGACCAAGAAAAAGCTCGAAACCCTAACCCACCGCTGGTATCTTTAGGACTGTAAAAAAAAATGGCATTCCTATCTATTGGAAGGACTTTCAAAAAAATTTGACAATCCTAAAGATAATATGATGTCAAAAATTTTGACAGTCCTACATATTGAAATAACTGTCAAAAAATTGACAGTCCAATATATTGGTATGACTGTCAAATATTCTGACAGTCCTAGAAAAAAAAAATTGGACAACCCCGAATAAATTTTTTGAATGGTAAACATTTAAATAAAAAAATGTACAGTCCCAAATAACTTTTGTAGTGCCTTTATAGAAATTATACTTTTACTAACACATTTATAAATACATATTTTTAAAGTATATTTTAAGTACAAAAATGTATTGATAAATATGATGGCGGGTGTACCTATATAAAATATATATTTGTCAATATATTAACATGTACCCTTAAAATATATGTTAACATAACTCATCTTAATAATTCTGGATTGAATGTATTGCTATTATATGCTCTTGATATTAACTAAAAGTTGTTGTAAAAAGAAATAATTCATTGCAGAGTTGAACTTCTTCTATTATTTATATTGAGTTACCTCTAACTTGTAACTTGTGAGTCAATTTTTATTCATCCATCAAAACTAATGAAGATGTTTATCATTTCACTCAAAGGTTGTCACTTATCATTTTTATCTAACCTAAAAATTATTCTGGGAGTTGTTTGGTGAACATCCATACTAGTTTTGACCAGTAGTTTGACATGTGGTAATTTTTGAGTAGAATGGTGAACACTCCTACTAGTTTTTGGTGGGTGAACAAAAATGTGGACTCTATAACTTATGAAAGAAAAAGAAAAGAAAAAAAAATCAAACAGGACTTTTACTCTTTTGCTTGAAAAAGGAACTGAACTTCGAATGTTTCAATTTAGGCTTAATTGCACTTTGCTACCCTCAACTATTACCATTTTTCAACTTTGTACCCTAAACTATTTTTTGTAACAATTTGGTACCCAGATGTTATTTTGGACTAAAATGCCCCTACCCCTACCCCTAACCCTCCCCCCCTGCACGCTCCGGCCGCCCCCCCTGCTCACTCCGGCCGCCCCCCTCCCCCCCCTGCTAGCTCCGCCCCCACCCCCCCCCGCCCCCCACCCCCTGCTCACTCCGGCCGCCCGCCCGTCCCCGCCTCTCCCCTAGGCCACGGCAGCACGGGAGGAGGGGGGCTGGGGAGGGAGGGCGGGGCGGGAGGCGGGGCAGGGGGTGGCCGAAGGTAGCAGGGGGGGTGGGGGCGGGGGGGGGGCGGAGCTAGCAGGGGGGGTAGGGCGGCCAGAGCTAGCAGGGGGGGTGGCCGGAGTGGGGAAGGGGGTGGAGGGAAGGAAGGGGGAAGGGCATTTTCGGAATTTTTGAAAAATTAGGTATCAAGTTGAAAAAAAATAATAGTTGAGGTACCAATTTGTTACGAAAAAAAGTTTATGGTATCAAGTTGAAAAGGCGGAATAGTTGAGGGTAGCAAAGTGCAATTAAGCCTTCAATTTATGTTCTTACCTATTATCTGGATATACCAAAAGAGATGTACATTATAATGAGACTAATAGAAATATTTACTTGTGGGTGAGACAAGTTTTTGTACTCCGGTTCATGGTTTCTCTGGGGAAGCAAGCTTCAAGAATTAGTCAATAATCTTACCAATAGACAAATGTATCTCTCTCCATTGTAAATTTAATTTAGGCTAAATTACAACTTGATACCCTCAACTATTTCAATTTTTTAACTTAATACCCTCAACTTTGATATGTACTAACTTGATATCCTGAATTTTTTTGGGACAAAATTGTCCCACCCATCCACACATCCACACAAGCACAACAAACACTCCCCCCCCACCTCCGGCCTCCCGTCGGCGCTCCTCCCTCCCGCAGGCGATACCCCACCACCTCCCCCCCTCCTCTCCGCGTCCGCGACACCCCCCCCCCCCCCGCCCCACCCCGTATTGTGCGTCATCACGAAGCCGCCCCGGGTAGCGGGGTCGCCGTAGGGGGAATCCGTCGCGCGGGGCAGCGGGACACACTGCAGGAGGTGGACGGGACACGGCGCGGGCCGGCCCGAAGCTGCTGGGTCGTGGGGTCGCGGGTGGGTGAAACAGCCGGAGGGCGGGACACGGGACTGCAGGGTCGGGGGTGCCGCACGGGGCGGTGGGGTGCGGGGGCGGGGGAGCGAGCTTCGCCGGAGGACGCAGGTACGGGTGAGGGTAAGAGGGGCAGTCGCGGATGGGTAGGACGGCCAGAGGGGAGGTGCTGCCGGAGAAAGGAGAGGGGAGAGGGTGTTGTGGTTTTGGTAGGGAGGGATATTTTTGTTTTTTTTAAATTTTGGATATCAACATAAAAATTATTACATAGTTGAGAGTATTAAGTTAGCACCTATCGAAGTTGAGGGTATCAAGTTGAACATTTTGGATAGTTGATGGTATCAAATTGTAATTTAGTCTTTAATTTATAATGTTTGGTAACATTCAGTTGTTTGAAAATGACTAACAAAAAAGCAAACGTATAAGATGGAATTTCAATCAGAAAAAACAAATGAATTGGATATTTTTATAGAAACATAAGATAAGCTGAAATAATTTCTGAAAGCTAGAGACCCCTTGCTTTCAAAAGCATAAGCATTAGTAGTTGTGACAAGGTGTAGCAAAATGAGATTACATTTGAATCTATTCCGGCACAAGTTTAAATACAACTTCAATAAGCTCATCGAAGGCCTTAAAGCTAGTATATATACGGTGCTACCTTCATATATATACGCCAAAGTACACATAATACATCTCTACTTAGTCTTTGAGAAATGAATGGAAGAAGTCTCATTAGTGTCTCACTTGCCTTCATGGACAGAGCTACATAGGTAAGATTGGGGTCTGTCACTCGCACGATTTTTTAGGATTAATTGTAACTTGATATTCTCAACTATTCAATTTTTTAACTTGATACCTTGATACCTTAAACTTTTCTACTCAACAATTTGATACCGTGAAAAAAAATGGGACAAAAATATCCTTAATCTAAACTTACAACTACACCCCTCCCCCCTCCCCTCCCCCCTCTCCCAAACCCCACCCCGCAGTCCCCCTCCGGGCACCTGCACCCCTCCCCCCTCCCCGGGCCCCCTCTGGCCACCCGCCCGCCCTCCAGCCACCGCGTGCGTCCGGAGAGAGAGAGAGGGGAGGGGGCGTGGGGTGGGAAGGGGAGCGGTGAGCTGGCGGGGGGGGGGGTTGAGGGAAGGATAACTTTGTCATTTTAAAAAATTTGGGTATCAAATTGAAAATATTAAGGGTTAATTACACTGACCTCCCCTATGTTTCATGAGTATTACAGGAACTACCTATATTCCTAGAATAATTACACTGACCACCTTTTGTTAGAAATCGATTGAACTTCACTGACCAGTTCTGAAAAGTCGAATGTGTCGTCGAGGCTTGAATCGTGCATTTAGTAGAACTTTCCTTAAAGTGTTTTGGGAACTCCGGTAACGTCTTGGAGTTAGCACGCCAGAACACCCAGGATAAGACAGGCTTTATGTCGGAGGTTCACTAGACGCTGTGAGACACCGGCGTAGGAAAGAATACCTTTCTGAAAAGTTTGGAAGAGAAAAGGAAGAGGAATGAATGATCAAATTCTGTGTCTTTGGACTCAGAAATCTGTTGTATTTATAGATGAATTAGTGTTGTTTCGTGAAGTCGCGACCCTTCCGAAACAACATTTATTCATCTTTCCATAGATTCATTCACCCTTTCGTTTGAGTGGGCTGCTGCAAAAAATAGGAATTCTCGGGACGAGAATCGCCGCGAGGAGCCCGAGGGCCGAGCCTACGCCGCTCGCCCGATGCCACGTTGCCTAAGTGCACAAGTGCGTCTACAATGCGCCACTATCGCCTCTACGCCCGAGCCCGTGCCCGATCCCGATCCCGAGCCCGAGCCCGAGCCCGAGCCGGTGTTGTCGGTGGCAACACCGGCTACATTTTTATGAAGAGGTTAAAACAACACTTGTCACCCACTAACAACCCTTTGGTTGTTTCACACTCCTCATAAGTGCACATTCCTATTTAAGCATTCTCAAATCCTTTCTCATTTTCCGATGTGGGACTAAAGTCCCTTTTCTTCCTTTTCATCTTTTAGAAACAACTAAAGGAATTAATTCCAACAATCCCCCACTTGTTTCATAAATGATGGAAAGGAATTTCCAGAATACATCACTTAAAGAATGTTAATACAGTTAGATATCTTTCGATTTGAACCTAACCTTAGTAGATGCAACACAAGATTTTATCAAAATCTCTGGTAGCTGGGCTTTGAACCAATTATTCCTTGTGATAAAATCGGTGTTACTTTACACACATTCTTTTATAGTTCTTTGCCTACATCTCTTGCTTAGCACTATTAATGGCCATGTGCTGATCCTGTCTCGTGAATTTTTATAAGATAAACTCCAGATCTTACTGAGACGGCACCATCTCTAAATTCACATAGGTGAAGTTCTTTCAGTATCTCTGTTGCTTTACAGATACATGTCAACATTACTGAACTTCATTAAGAGTTTTATAAACTCAACCCTCAAATTGCAACAGTCGACATTATCATGTCGTATACATCCAAATCAACAGTTTGTTGTTACCCATTGAATCTAAGGTTAAGGTTTTTTTAACATTAGATTGGGTTGCCGCTGTTGTTGGAACTCTTACTCAAGGAGTTTCAATCCCATACCTCTCGAGGTAGACTTTACCAAATCCCTAGCTAGTGGTTTAGTAAAGGGATCAGCTAAGTTATAGCTGGTACGCACATACCTAAGAGAGATGATTCCATCTTTGATCAATTTTCTTACGTAATTATGTCTTAGACTTATATGTCTAGACTTCCCATTATACACTTCGTTGTAGGCTCTTGCTAGAGTAGCTTGACTATCGCAATGTATTGACACTTTTGATACATTGTCCTTAGCCAGCGGAACTTCTAATAGAAGATCCCTCAACCATTCAGCTTCTTGTCCTGCAGAAGCTAGAGCCACAAACTCTGACTCTATGGTCGAATGGGTAATGCACGTTTGTTTCTTGCTCTTCCAAGAAACTGCCCCTCCGGCAAGCATAAATACCCATCCTGTCGTAGATTTGTTATCTCCGACACTTGATATCCAACTAGCGTCGGTATATCCTTCTAATACGGCAGGAAATCTACCATATTGTAATCCATGATTCTTGGTTTTCAAAAGATAACCAAAAATTCTTCCGATAGCCCTCCAATGCTCATTATTAGGGTTGCTAGTAAATCTACTCATTTTACTAACTGCAAATGCTATATCAGGTCTTGTGCATTGCATTAAATACATAAGACATCCAATAGCACTTGCATATTCTAATTGAGCGATGGCTCTTCTTGAATTCTTTTCTAGTTTAACACTTGGATCAAATGGGGTGTTCACTTCTTTGAACTTTAGGTGTTTGAACTTGTCTAGCACTTTTTCAACATAGTACGATTGCGTAAGTTCAAAACCCCCACTGTTTTGTATTACCTTGATCCCCAAAATAGTGTCAACTATTCCAAGATCTTTCATCTTGAATGTGAAAGTTAGAAACCTCTTCGTTTCTGTAATTTCACTCATCTCGTTGCTAATGATCAACATATCATCAACGTAGAGACAAAGAAATATCATAATATTTCCATATACTTTAGTGTATAAACACTTATCACAAACATTGTGAACAAAGCCATTAGAAATTATGGCTGAGTCAAACTTCTGATGCCACTGCTTTGGTGCTTGTTTTAATCCGTACAAGGATTTAACAAGTTTGCATACCTTTTGTTCATTTTTCGGGAGAACGAACCCTTCCGGTTGCTCCATGTAAATCTCCTCATCGAGATCTCCATTTAAGAATGCCGTTTTGACATCCATCTGATGAACATTAAGATGATGCAATGAAGCTAACGCAAACAATATTCTAATTGTAGTCGTTCTTGCTACTGGTGCATATGTGTCAAAATAATCAATTTCTTCTTTTTGTCAAAATCCTTTGGCTACTAATCTAGCCTTGTAGGTGTTTAAAGTACCATCACTATGATACTTTCTCCTGAACACCCACTTACATCCAATAGGTCTTGACCCTTTGGGTAGATCGACAATTTTCCAAGTGTGGTTAGACATTATCGAATCCATTTCATCTTGGATAGCATCTTTCCAAAAAGATGAGTCCCGCGAAGCTATTGCTTCCTTAAAGGTTTTAGGATCATCTTCCACCTGAAGAATGATAGGTATTTTCATATAGTGCTAGTACCTATATGCGCTAATCGATTGAACTTCACTGACCAGTTCTGAGAAGTCGAATGTGTCGTCGAGGCTTGAATCGTGCATTTAGTAGCACTTTCCTTAAAGTGTTTCGGGCACTCCGGTAACGTCTTGGAGTCAGCACGCCAGAACACCCAGGATAAGACAGCCTTTATGCCGGAGGTTCACTAGACGCTGTGAGACACCGGCGTAGGGAAGAACACCTTTTTGGAAAATTTGGAAGAGAAAAGGAAGAGGAATGAATGCTCAAATTCTGTGTCTTTGGACTCAGAAATCTGTTGTATTTATAGAAGAATTAGTGTTGTTTCGTGAAGTCGCGACCCTTCCGAAACAACATTCATTCATCTTTTCACAGATTCATTCACCCTTTCGTTTGAGTGGGCTGCTGCAAAAAATAGGAATTCTCGGGGCGAGAATCGCCGCGAGGAGCCCGAGGGCCGAGCCTACGCCGCTCGCCCGATGCCACGTTGCCTAAGTGCACAAGTGCGTCTACAATGCGCCACTATCGCCTCTACGGCCGAGCCCGTGCCCGATCCCGATCCCGAGCCCGAGCCCGAGCTCGAGCCCGAGCCCGAGCCGGAGCCAGAGCCGGAGCCGGTGTTGCCGGTGGCAACACCGGCTACATTTTCATGAAGAGGTTAAAACAACACTTGTCACCCTCTAACAACCCTTTGGTTGTTTCACACTCCTCATAAGTGCACATTCCTATTTAAGCATTCTCAAATCCTTTCTCATTTTCCGATGTGGGACTAAAGTCCCTTTTCTTCCTTTTCATCTTTTAGAAACAACTAAAGGAATTAATTCCAACAATCCCCCACTTGTTTCATAAATGATGGAAAGGAATTTCCAGAATACATCACTTAAAGAATGTTAATACAGTTAGGTATCTTTCGATTTGAACCTAACCTTAGTAGATGCAACACAAGATTTTATCGAAATCTCTGGTAGCTGGACTTTGAACCAGTTATTCCTTGTGATAAAATCGGTGTTACTTTACACACATTCTTTTGTAGTTCTTCGCCTACATCTCTTGCTTAGCACTATTAATGGCCATGTGCTGATCCTGTCTCGTGAATTTTTATAAGATAAACTCCAGATCTTACTGAGACGGCACCATCTCTAAATTCACATAGGTGAAGTTCTTTCAGTATCTCTGTTGCTTTACAGATACATGTCAACATTACTGAACTTTATTAAGAGTTTTATAAACTCAACCCTCAAATTGCCACAGTCGACATTATCATGTCGTATACATCCAAATCAACAGTTTGTTGTTACCCATTGAATCTAAGGTTAAGGTTTTCTTAACATTAGATTGGGTTGTCGCTGTTGTTGGAACTCTTACTCAAGGAGTTTCAATCCCATACCTCTCGAGGTAGATTTACCAAATCCCTAGCTAGTGGTTTAGTAAAGGGATCAGCTAAGTTATAACTGGTACGCACATACGTAAGAGAGATGATTCCATCTTTGATCAATTTTCTTACGTAATTATGTCTTAGACTTATATGTCTAGACTTCCCATTATACACTTCGTTGTAGGCTCTTGCTAGAGTAGCTTGACTATCGTAATGTATTGACACTTTTGATACATTGTCCTTAGCCAGCGGAACTTCTAATAGAAGATCCCTCAACCATTCAGCTTCTTGTCCTGCAGAAGCTAGAGCCACAAACTCTGACTCCATGGTCGAATGGGTAATGCACGTTTGTTTCTTGCTCTTCCAAGAAACTGCCCCTCCGGCAAGCATAAATACCCATCATGTCGTAGATTTGTTATCTCCGACACTTGATATCCAACTAGCGTCGGTATATCCTTCTAATACGGCAGGAAATCTACCATATTGTAATCCAAGATTCTTGGTTTTCAAAAGATAACCAAAAATTCTTCCGATAGCCCTCCAATGCTCATTATTAGGGTTGCTAGTAAATCTACTCATTTTACTAACTGCAAATGCTTTATCAAGTCTTGTGCATTGCATTAAATACATAAGACATCCAATAGCACTTGCATATTCTAATTGAGCGATGGCTCTTCCAGAATTCTTTTCTAGTTTAACACTTGGATCAAATGGGGTGTTCACTTCTTTGAACTTTAGGTGTTTGAACTTGTCTAGCACTTTCTCAACATAGTGCGACTGCGTAAGTTCAAAACCCCCACTGTTTTGTATTACCTTGATCCCCAAAATAGTGTCAACTATTCCAAGATCTTTCATCTTGAATGTGGAAGTTAGAAATCTCTTCGTTTCTGTAATTCCACTCATCTCGTTGCTAATGATCAACATATCATCAACGTAGAGACAAAGAAATATCACAATATTTCCATATACTTTAGTGTATAAACACTTATCACAAACATTGTGAACAAAGCCATTAGAAATTATGGCTGAGTCAAACTTCTGATGCCACTGCTTTGGTGCTTGTTTTAATCCGTACAAGGATTTAACAAGTTTGCATACCTTTTGTTCATTTTCCGGGAGCACGAACCCTTCCGGTTGCTCCATGTAAATCTCCTCATCGAGATCTCCATTTAAGAATGCCGTTTTGACATCCATCTGATGAACATTAAGATGATGCAATGAAGCTAACGCAAATAATATTCTAATTGTAGTCGTTCTAGCTACTGGTGCATATGTGTCAAAATAATCAATTTCTTCTTTTTGTCGAAATCCTTTGGCTACTAATCTAGCCTTGTAGGTGTTTAAAGTACCATCACTATGATACTTTCTCCTGAACACCCACTTACATCCAATAGGTCTTGACCCTTTGGGCAGATCGACAATTTCCCAAGTGTGGTTAGACATTATCGAATCCATTTCATCTTGGATAGCATCTTTCCAAAAAGATGAGTCCCGCGAAGCTATTGCTTCCTTAAAGGTTTTAGGATCATCTTCCACCTGAAGAATGATAGGAATCTTTCGAATAAATTTCTCTGTATTTTCTTCCACTAGGTAAAAGGAAATAAGTTGAGAATCTATTTCGTCAGGTCCTAGATCCTTAGCCTTTCGAACTCTCTTGCTGATCCGAAGCTCGGGTTGTTTTTCAACTAACCGTGAAGAGCTCTCCTCACGAGACTCTTCATTAGCAGGAATTTCTGGATCCTTATTCTTAGTAATAAGGTTCTCAAAAAATTCCACATCTCTAGATTCGACAATAATGTTAGACTCTAAGTTTAAAAGTCTATATGCCTTACTATTGGCAGCATAACCTACAAAAGCACTTTTGATTCCACGAGGACCTAATTTGGTCCTTTTAGGATCCATATTTTTGTAATAAGCTATGCACCCCCACACTCTAAAATAACTGATATTAGGCTTACGGCCTTTCCATATCTCATATGGTGAAATACCAGTTTTCTTCAAAGGAATTCGGTTCATCATATGTCATGCAGTAAGTAAAGCTTCTCCCCACAAATTAAATGATAATTCAGAATGCATTAGCATTGCATTTATCATTTCTTGTTACGTTCTATTTTTTCTTTCTGCTAGTCCGTTCTGTTGAGGTGTCCGTGGTGCAGAATATTCATGAATAATACCGTTTTCTTCACATAAGGTATTAAATTTAAAAGAAAAATATTCACCACCTCTATCACTTCTTAGTATTTTAATCTTTCTACCAAGTTGATTTTCAACCTCTGATTTATATATTTTAAAAGCATTAAAGGCTTCATCTTTATGCTTTAATAAATATACATATGTAAATCTAGAGCAATCATCAATAAAGGTAATAAAGTATTTATTACCTCCTCGAGATAATGTGCCATTAAATTCACATAAATCAGAGTGAACTAAATCTAGTAGATTGGTATTACGCTCTACACTGTGAAAAGGTTTCTTAATCATTTTGGATTTTGCACAAATTTTACATTTATCTAAATCTTCAGAATTGCATGAAATTAATCCATATTTAATTAACCTTTTCATAGTGCTAGTACCTATATGCGCTAATCTACTATGCCATAAAGAAGAAGACTCAATCATGTAAGCAGAAGTAGAAACTTTATTGATATTATTTTCAATGATACAAAGCTTTATCATACCCTCATCGGTATACCCCTTTCCAACAAATACACCATTACGGGTCAAAATTAATTTGCCCGACTCAAAGACAGATTTTATTCCTGGTTTACCCAACAAGACTCCACTGACGAGGTTCCTACTCATATCCGGAACGTGAAGCACGTTAGTCAGAGTTACTTTCTTCCCGGAAGTGAATTGGATTTCCACATCACCGGTTCCCACGACCGTTGAATGTCCTTCATTTTCCATCTGAACTTCTTGTCCATCATTGACTTCAGAGTAGGTCTTGAAAGCTGCTTTGTCGTATGAAACATGAACGGTAGCACAAGTATCGTACCACCATCCTGGAGCCTTCCCTTTGACCGTCATGAGTTTGCTCACTGTTGCAACTATGTCATCTGTCTCAGTGAGATTTATCTCGCTGTTTTGGGTCTTTCGAACCCGACAGTCTCTGGCATAATGTCCTGCTTTGCCACATACAAAACAGCCGGTCTTGGGTCCTTTAGCAGTGCTGGAATTCTTGAACTTTTGTTGGTCCTTCTTAGGACTGAGAAAGTTCTTCTTTCCTGTAGGTCTCTTGCCTTTCGCGCTCACCGCGTTGGCTTTAGAAACTCCACTGTTCTCGGATTTCTGTCTTTCCTTCGATTCCTCTTCGATTCGAAGGTGTTTTTGAATCTGTTCTAGTGAGAAATCCTCAGAGCTGTGAAGTAGTTTCTTCCGATAACTATTCCAAGATGGTGGTAATTTAGTAATTATAGCACCAACTTGGAATGGTTCCGGAAGTTCTATCTTCACTGCCCTGAGTTTGTTGACTAGAACTTGTAGTTCATGTACTTGGGCCAGTATAGGCTTTGTATCAACCATTTTATAATCAAAATATTTTGATATAAGAAATTTCTTTGTACCTTCTTCTTTTGCTCTGAATTTGAATTCCAGAGCCTTCCAGATGTCAATTGCCGAAGAATTTTCTGTGTAGAGATCGTACAGTCTGTCCGACAGGGTGTTCAGAATGTGACCATGGCACAGCAGTTCGTCCTCTTTACGCTTTTTGCGTTCTGCCTTGACCGCATCAGTATCTGCTGCAGTGGGTTCTGTAATGGGTGGCAGATCTGGATCGAGGACGTAGTAGATCTTCAGTGCTGTCAGGAGGAAGATCATCTTGTCCTGCCAGCGTGTGAAGTTTGTCCCGTCGAAGCGATCTAGTTTGACTAGATCCTGATTCATGACCTTGATGCTCGAAATCGCAGCCTCGGACGCCATTATTTGCAACACTTTAAGATTGTTAGAAATCGATTGAACTTCACTGACCAATTCTGAAAAGTCGAATGTGTCGTCGAGGCTTGAATCGTGCATTTAGTAGCACTTTCCTTAAAGTGTTTCGAGCACTCCGGTAACGTCTTGGAGTCAGCACGCTAGAACACCCAGGATAAGACAGGCTTTATGCCGGAGGTTCACTAGACGCTGTGAGACACCGGCGTAGGGAAGAACACCTTTCTGGAAAGTTTGGAAGAGAAAAGGAAGAGGAATGAATGCTCAAATTTTGTGTCTTTGGACTCAGAAATCTGTTGTATTTATAGATGAATTAGTGTTGTTTCGTGAAGTCGCGACCCTTCCGAAACAACATTCATTCATCTTTTCACAGATTTATTCACCCTTTTGTTTGAGTGGGCTGCTGCAAAAAATAGGAAATCTCGGGGCGAGAATCGCCGCGAGGAGCCCGAAGGCTGGGCCTACGCCGCTCGCCCGATGCCACGTTGCCTAAGTGCACAAGTGCGTCTACAATGCGCCACTATCGCCTCTACGCCCGAGCCCGAGCCCGTGCCCGATCCCAATCCCGAGCCCGAGCCCGAGCCCGAGCCCGAGCCGGTGAGGTTCACTAGACGTTGTGAGACACCGGCGTAGGGAAGAACACCTTTCTGGAAAGTTTGGAAGAGAAAAGGAAGAGGAATGAATGCTCAAATTTTGTGTTTTTGGACTCAGAAATCTGTTGTATTTATAGATGAATTAGTGTTGTTTCGTGAAGCCGCGACCCTTCCGAAACAACATTCATTCATCTTTTCAAAGATTCATTCACCCTTTCGTTTGAGTGGGCTGCTGCAAAAAATAGGAAAGGAGCCCGAGGGCCGAGCCTACGCCGCTCGCCCGATGCAAGTGCACAAGTGCGTCTACAATGCGCCTCTACGCCCGAGCCCGAGCCCGATCCCGAGCCCGAGCCCGAGCCCGAGCCCGAGCCCGAGCCCGAGCCCGAGCCGGTGTATGAAGAGGATAAAACAACACTTGTCACCCACTAACAACCCTTTGGTTGTTTCACACTCCTCATAAGTGCACATTCCTATTTAAGCATTCTCAAATCCTTTCTCATTTTCCGATGTGGGACTAAAGTCCCTTTTCTTCCTTTTCATCTTTTAGAAACAACTAAAGGAATTAATTCTAACACCTTTCTCCTTTGTAAATTTTATTAATCATAGGGGTGGTCAATATTATTAGTTTATATAGAAAATAGAAACTATAGAGGATGTCCGTGTAATTAGTTTCAAAGCAGGAGTGGTTCGTGTAATAAGTGTGAAATATAGAGATAGTTAATAGTTGATGGTATCAAGTTGTCGGGTAAAAAAATTTACGGTATCAAGTTGAAAAACTGGAATAGTTGAGAGTATCAAGTTACAATTAAACCTTTTTTATTTAGATTTTTTTAAACTACATGCATTTGTTCCTTAAATTAGTCTCTCTTTCATGTAATTTATAATTTTTCTTAAATTTCTAGCTAGCAATATTATATTCGTTTCTAAAATTTGCTCGCACAGTTCAAGGAAAAGAAGAAGGCTAGACCCAAATTTATGTTATCGAGTTTCGTCCCCACAGAGTAGAATGGCTAGTTCCGCCCCTGCTTGCCTTTATCATTGTCTTTCTCACTACTGATTTGGCAACCGAGCTCAGTGAGCAACTCGGGTGGTTTTCCGAGGGACTAAAATGCATAACACTATTGTGGAAAGTTCAGTTTGAGTGTTATAAGATTTCGTTTCCCGAGCCCTAACATAGGTTACTAAGCGCCTTTCTTTTTCAAGCATACCTCATTACTTCAATCAAAAAGTTAGTATACAGGTGTGAGTGGCAATCTGAACCACAGTAAAGATACAAGCCTACTAGAACTACAAAATCCTGATACACAATCGACCCAAGCATCATCAAGTTGCACTTTCATCTTCAGGGCCGTCCCAAGGACAAGTCAGACAAGACTTCTGGTTTGGACAAATCTCCTCTACTTAGGGAAACAATCAGGCTCAGCGTGACCCCAATAAAGAACAGGGTCGCGGATGATCCTCCAGAATCAACCCACAATAAGGATCAAGGGACAACCAAAACTAGTTCCGGATAGGACAACCCAACCTCCGGGCCGGTCCTGGCCATCTCGATCACCAGTTCCATTGGATTTCCTCACGGTCATCATGGGTGTACAGCATAGAGATTACACTTCATACTTCGCTCTGAATCTAGACATTTTCCTCTTTATTGCAGTAGTGCATGAAATGGATGTACTTCATCATCTGACAAATAGTTTTAAGATTGTGCTGTGTAGTGTTAGTTACATTACCTTCATATGTTGAAGTTATAAAGATGCAACTTATTTGTAGAAAATAATAGTTGGTGTCATTTTATTAATGGACTACTTCACTACTTATAGGGAGTCTAGCTCCTCTACATACTACAAATTCCGATGTGGGAATAAAAGTCCCTTATTGATTCTCAACACTCCCCCTCAAGATGGACGATAGATATTGATCATCCCCATCTAGTTACATAGCTTCGACAGACTTAATGAACTAAGACCCTTAGTCAGACAGTCTGCCACTTGTTCTTCTAAGCGGACATGGCCAATCTTCAGTATCCCTTGCTCCAGCTCCTCCTTGATAAAGAATCGATCGATTTCGATGTGCTTCGTTCTGTCGTGCTGAACCGGATTATTCGCTATACTTATTGTGGCTTGATTATCGCTCAGAAGATGCAACGGTGTTCCCTTATCCAACTTCAACTCTGTCAGCAGTGCTTTCACCCATAGTAGTTCTGACACCCCTAGAGCCATTGCTCTGTATTCTGCTTCAGCTGTCGACCGTGCTACCACTGACTGTTTCTTACTTCTCCATGAAACCAGGTTTCCTCCTACAAAAACACAGTACCCCGTGTAGACCTTCTGTCGTCTATGCAGCTTGCCCAGTCTGCATCACAGTATCCCTCAATATCTGTGCATCCATTCTTCTTTAACCACAGTCCTTTTCCCGGCGTCCCTTTCAGATATCTTAGGATCTGAAATACTGCATCCATATGACCCGTTCTTGGATCATGCATATAGCGGCTTACAACGCTTACTGCAAATGAGATATCAGGGCGAGTATGCCCTAGATAAATCAGTCTGCCTACTAGCCTTTGATACCTTTCGCGATCAACAGGCTCTCCTGCTTCTGCTCCCATCTTGCACTTCTGGTCAATTGGAGTGACTGCTGCTCGGCATCCCAGCATCCATGTCTCCTTCAGTAGATCTAGTACATATTTCCTTTGTGAGAGAACAATTCCTTGTTCACCATCACACACCTCGATACCTAAAAAGTATCTCATCTGTCCTAAGTCCTTCACCTCAAACTCCTTAGCGAGTTTCGACTTCAGCTTAGTGATCTCATCAGCATCATCACCTGTGATCACTATATCATCCACATATACAGCAAGTATAGTTATGTGGCCTCTTGCATGCTAGAGGAAGACCGTGTGATCTGTATTTGTCTGATGGTACCCCATGCCAGTGACAGCCTTTCTGAATCTGTCAAACTAGGCTCGAGGAGATTGCTTCAGCCCGTACAGCGACTTATTCAGTTTGCACACTTTTCCATGTGACGTTCCTTCACCTGAATCTGACACAGAGTAGCACCCCGGAGGAGTCTCCATGTATACTTCTTCTTGTAGGTCTCCATAAAGAAATGTGTTCTTTACGTCTAACTTGTAGCTTCCACCCATAGTTTGCTGCAATGGAGACCAGCGTTCTTACGGTACTCATCTTCGCTACTGGGGCAAAAGTCTCATTATAGTCGATACCATATGTCTGGGTATAGCCTTTTGCAACCAGTCTCGCCTTGTATCGTTCAACTTTTTCTTCTGGTGTCTCCTTCACTGTGTAAACCCATTTGCATCCCACAGCTTTCTTTCCTTCAGGTAATGGCACCAGCTCCCATGTCTTATTTTTCTCTAGTGCCCCAAGTTCTTCCATCATTGCAGCTTTCCATCTTGGGTCCTTCTTTGCTTCCTGCCAATTCTTAGGTAAAGAAGTGGAGTCTAACGAAGTGAGGAAGGCTTGATAAGTCGGAAAGATATTAGAATAAGACAAGTAGTTGGCGATATCATGTTCATAATCTCGATAACGAATAGGAGCCTTTCTCGCATTAATGCGAGAAGACCTCCTTAAGGGAGCAATGGGAGGTGGGAAAAGCATACCATCCGAGTCGGAGAGACCCGCTTCCGAATCCGAGTGATCCGGTACGGGAGTAACATCTTCAGGAGTTGGGGCAGGAGTAGACGAGGGACTTGGCACATTTGGCACAGGGCACGGCACGGTACTGGACCTCTGTTGTCGTCTTCTGTACACTTGGAGCTTTTTTTTCCTTGTCTGCTTCTCCCCCTGCGTAATATATGTATCGTCTTCTTCATCCTCCGTATCGGTATTACTGATGCTTTCTCCTCTTTTCTTCCAATTTGCAACAACAGGACAAGGTACCGATCCGACGACCACGCTTGGACGTATTATCTCCCCCTCACGGCTAACACCCGCTGTGTTAGGTGTGTTTCCAAACGTGGAGCCTTCATCTGAACCATAATATGGTTCCACCTCTCTGAATGTAATGTCCATGCTTACAAACAACTTTCGTTCCACCGGGCTCCAGCATACATACCCCTTCTGTGTCCCGGTGTACCCAACAAAGACACACTTAACTGCTCTAGGATCCAACTTACCAACTCCAGGTCTGTTATCATGGACAAAGCATACACATCCAAATACTTTCGGAGGAACGGTGTATGCAGTTGTCCCCGTGAGCATTTCCAACTGCGTCTTCCAGTCCAGCAATTGAGAAGGCATCCTGTTGATGAGATAAGAGGCTGTCAAGACAGCCTGCCCCCACAAGTATTTAGGCACATTCATAGCTAGCATCATCGTCCGAGCTACTTCCAGCAGGTGCCTGTTCTTTCGTTCTACAACACCATTTTGAGCCGGTGTATATGCACAAGAGGTTTGATGCAGTATGCCATGAGAGGATAAATATGCAGCAAACCTCGTATGGGTATATTCCGTCCCATTATCCGACCGGAAACACTTAACACGAGCATTATATTGTGTCTTTACGCGTTGATGGAAGCTCTGAAATGCTTCAAAAATGTCACTTTTATTCTTCAGTAGGTAGACCCACGTTACGCGGGTAGAGCAGTCAATAAAAGTGACAAACCATCTATAACCGTTAACACCGGTTGTAGGACAAGGACCCCACACATCTGAATGAATCATATCAAAAGCAGCAGTACATCGATGCCCAGAACTCACATAGGAGCTTCTGGTATGTTTTTCCAACTCACAAGCATCACAAACTAACAACTCTTTATTCGCTTTTTGATATAAGGATGGAAACATGCGACTAATAACAGAAAAGGAAGAATGTCCTACACGCTGATGGTGTAGGAGTAGCTCGGCTTCGACACTTCGACTTCGAACTTCTGGTTGTGTGTCTGCAACCAATGATGCCAGTGCTCTGTCCAGACCGTTCATGTCCAAGTACCATAGACCCTTATGCCATGTGTCAGTGCCCAGTCGTCTCCCCGTTCCCTTCTCCTGAAAGATTACCTTAGGAATATCAAAGGAAACAGTACAGTTTAGATCAAGGATAATGGCGCTAATGGATATAAGATTGACAGGAAAGGAAGGAGCATGTAAGACATTAGATAGAGTGATGAAAGGAGTGCAATCAATAGTGCCTTTACCCATAACAGGCCTGGAGGTACCATCAGCAGTCTGAATGCTTTCTGGCGGCGTTAGGTTAGAGTATTCCCGGAACTCACCTCGGGACCCCGTGACATGGCGGGATGCCCCAGAGTCCATAATCCAGACTGGCTGAGAGACAGATGCAAGAGCACGCGGAGGTATACCGTCACTGGTTTGGGAAAAGTAAGTGCAGTAATCTCCTGAGGTGGGCGGCACCTCAGAATTGACTTGTCGGTCACCAGAACCAATCTTTGAGCCCCGCAGTTTCTCAAGAACTTCTCTCTCAAATGGAGTTATGTCCGCCAGCTGATTGTCCCGGCCTTCATCCGCCAGATTCGCCGTGTTGCCTCCAGAGTAAGTGCCCCTTCCATCAGTGTAGCTGCCTCGACCACCTCGTCGTCCACCCCGACCACGGCCCCGACCACGCGAGGAACTCCGTGCTGGTTTTGGGCAAAAGCGAATGTAATGCCCTGTGTCACCACAGTTGTGCAAACGCCTCCCGCAGAAGGAGGCTGGTTGAAAGCAGCAAGAGCAGATGTGGCAACTCCGACTTGCTCCCCCTGGGAGATGCCCCTGGTGGGCATCAGCTTCAACCGTGCTTCTTCTTGTGCCATGGCAGCTATGGCATCCTCTAAGGTCGGCAGCTTCGGTTGCGCAAGAAGTACATTCCTCGGTTGCTCAAATGCAGGGTTGAGCCCCTTCAAAAACTTTATCATCCGTTACCGCGAGATATAATCCAAAAATTTCTGGAAATATTTTGCGAAGGACGGTTCAACCTGAGCATCCTCCATTCCAAGAGGATCATAATGGTCAAGATCAGACCAGTACTTTTTCAACAAGGCGGCGTACTCAGATATGGTACGATCGTCTTGGACTACCCGCTCGAGTTCATCCTGCAGTTGGAAGACTCGCATTGGGTTACCTGAACCGGAGTACATATCTTTCTATGTTCTCCAGATATCAGCAGCTCCCTCCATTGCTTCAATATTATCCGACACTTGATCGGTTAAAGAGGCTGTCAACCAACCAGCCACGACATTGTTGACAATCTCTCATACATCAAACTCCTTCGAGGAGTGATCGACCGGGGCCTTGGTGTGACCATCTAAATAGCCAACCAAGCCACGTCCCTTCAGCGTCCGCATCGCCTGCCGCGA
Source organism: Iris pallida (assembly GCA_029216955.1). Lineage (NCBI taxonomy): Eukaryota > Viridiplantae > Streptophyta > Magnoliopsida > Asparagales > Iridaceae > Iris > Iris pallida. Next base: position 18,837,702 of record JANAVB010035418.1, on the reverse strand, counting down.
CCATTTTAAGTAGTTGGTCGTGCCTTCCAGCTTCGTCTCCAGTTTGTCCAACTTCCACATTCTATACGGTGACGGATCCACATCAGTATGGATCACGCGTGAGGTTGCCTCTGGTAATCTCTTGGCCAGGAGATCCTCGACCAGGGCCTTCATCTCTTCTGCTGTCAACTTCCCATAGATGGAATCCATGGTTTCTGCAACTGTAATCAGTGAGGTTTTGTTGTTTCCTGAGTCGTCGTCGTTTGCTTCGTCTTCGTCTTAGTCAGCAATCTGCTGTGAATCCTGATCTCAGGTAGCGTCTTCGTCAACTGTATATTCTGACAGTTGAGATAGAGATCAGGGGGGGAAACAACAAACTAGCTTCCTCACTGATATGTTGGAGTGTATGCGACCAACTAGAACCGCGTCATTATGACGTGTTCGGACAGCCCAAACTTAGTTGTGCCTCCTTGCATGGCGAAGTATGCAGCACGCCGCAACAGAAATCCGAGAAGGATTCTGAGTGTACGAAAATCTAAAGAGATTTCGTAACAGAAGCAAGACGAAAATCTAAAGAGATTTCGTATGCGTAGCAGTAGGTCTTCTAAAGAGAAGATACTGAGTCTCGAAGGCAACAACAGTAGAGCTTCTAAAAAGAAGGTACTGATTCTCGAAGACAACTGCAGTAGATCTTCTAAAAAGAAGGTACTGATTTTTATTTTTGTTTTTTTTGTTTTTTTTTTTTGTTTTTTTTTTTTTGTTTTTTTGTTTTTTTGTTTTTTTTGCGGCTAGGGTTAGGGTTAGGGTTTTGATGGGGCTGTTAGTGCTAGGGTTAGGATTTCCATGTCGAGAGTGGGAGAGGGAGGTAGGGGGAGTGTACTGCTCCGGGAGGGGGGGGGGGGTTGCTCCGGGGGGGGGGGGGGGGGGGGGGGGGGGTCGGGTGGCTGCTCCGCGGGGGGGGGGGGCGGGGTCGGGAGTGGGGGGGGGGGGTTGGGGGGGGGGGGGGCTGCTGCTCCGGGGGAGGGGGAGGGAGGGGTCGGGAGGGGGGGGTTGCTGCTGGGGGGGAGAGAGAGAGTTTTTTTTTGTGGAGAGAGAGAGAGAGAGAGAGAGAGAGAGAGTTATGGCCCTGATACCATGTAGAAAATAATAGTTGGTGTCATTTTATTGATGGACTACTTCACTACTTATAGGGAGTCTAGCTCCTCTACATACTACAAATTCCGATGTGGGACTAAAAGTTCCTTATTGATTCTCAACATTATTCAACTTAAATATCTACCTCATAAATGTCGAAACATGATCAGTATGGTGATAATGTTCGATTTTGTCATATGCTTAACATTGACTACTATATTTGTCTACTTTCATGAAAACTTACAAACGAAAAAAGTTCCAAGAAATATCTTTGCATTTTTTTTAGTAATATTACCTGATCCTTGAAATACACAGTAGGTAAAGGAAGCATAGTGATGTTCCTGATTATTTTTTTGGGGAAAGAGCAGAGTTATGTTTAGATCTCAATACCTAATGCATATTGCAATCATAGAAAGTATCTAGAAATACAAAATTCAAAAAATAGTGATCACACATTTGATCACCTATTAGCTCCCTTCCATGACTAGAAGCAGTACATGTCAACTACATGTATTCTCTGGGTTGAGTACCTGAATCAAACATTTGGAACATGCATTCACCACAGACATCTAAACAACCGATAATGTTGTCATTTGGAGGTATCTGGACCACATTAGGCATGTGTCTGGAATTTTGTGTGAACCAAGACCAGCTCGACGACTTGTAGTGGGTAGGTTCTAGTTCGCGAAAGTGGACCCTAAGTCGAATTGGGTCGTATTCAGGTCCATATATATGAATCTTTATCCAATTCGGATATGGACCTGATGTGACAATAGGACTTTTCAGTAGAATTTAGTTGATAATACGACCAAACTGATATTTTGCAAACATGATACACGAATTTGGGGAGATTAGAAAGCTTAAGCAGTAACTTGGAAAAAAGAAATGAGTTTTCTGTTGCCATGTACATAACAAATCAGAGAGATGGAGATTGAACCGGATCGGTTATCAAATTTTAGAACAGTTATCTGCCACAGAATTATTATCCACCATATATAATGGTTAGAGTAATGTTATTTGTCCCTCCAAATTGTACCTCCAAACCGTACCTCCTTATGTGGCAGCTGACGTGGCATGTTGATGTGACAGTTGGCATGACAAATTTTCAAATTCAAATTAACATTAACATTAAAATTAATGTTAACATTAACATTAATTTAACATTAACAATAATATTATTATTAACATTAACATTAACATCAACGTTAACATTAACATTAACACTAATATTAACATTAATATTAATATTAAATTAACATTAATTAATATTAATATTAATATTAACATTAAATTGACATGGACAAAATTGGGTAATTAACTTTTTTGGTTAAAATTTGTCATGTCATCGGCCATGTCAGATGACACATAATATTATTTAATATGTCACGTCAGCTGCCACATAAGGAGGGATGTATTGGAGGGGCACATAATGGATTACTAGCTGTTCCTCAACTTTACTGGCGCCGGTATCAACCATGGCAATAACGAATATTGGGATCATTCGTGCAATTAGAAGCCTTTGGCGGGGACACGGAGCCTTTCTGGAGAGTCCCTACCATGAAGAGGCTCCTTACCTTACTAGGCAAGGCAACAGTTTGTTACCATCTTGATCCAGTGGCCTTAATGAGTAAATAGTTTTTGTAAAATTGACATTATCAGCAAAACGGGGATAAATGCTCGTACAACGCAACCCTGTCCACCAATTCCCGACATCGTGACAATCACTATAATCTCTAGAACTAGTCGAGTTATATATCAGTACTGCGAAGACTTCGATCAATTTATAGAGAAAGGTAAGATGCATATACTCAGCACCAGGTAAGAGAAATCTTTTATAGAGCAAGGTAAGTTGCAGATACACAGGCATCAGGTAAGAGAAATCTTGCGCCGCATATTTCAGATTCAACCACCTAGGAGACTGGAAATCTCCTCAGCATCATGAACAACTCCAGAGGTGTATTTGCATACATGCATCCAGCAATGTCTAACGAAAGCCACAAAGTATGCAGATGCAGTCACAGTTCCAACAAATTTTTCTGTGGGTCACTTAACTTGCATAACTGGATCTTTGAGGCTTAAGATTTGGTAGTTGATCTAGTTAATACTTCAAATGTACATTGAATAAATATTTTGGACTCCTTTAGTGTCCTAGCGTAAAAATATTTGAACGCAATTGTGCTCGGCATGGCAGAGCAGTAACAGTTCACTATATCTACACAACAGATAAAGAATTCAACTTATATAATATATGCAAGCAGATACCAGAATTCCCATATAACAGCAAACATATTTACAACAAAGTTACATACAGTTTGGGGATTTTTATAAGCAAGAACATCCTTTATATCCATCAATACATAAGTGTCAATCCACATCAGTGTGTGAATCTGCATATAATTAACATACATTCCGTTTGCCAAGCTCTTGTCGGCTGAAGTGTCGGTACACCCCCACCATTATGATCACCATGATGGACAACTGCGTCATGTAATAGAACCAGCATGTTTTGGTGAAGATCCATCAGGTGGTGATTTCTTTAACAAGCCAATCCAAACTAGGGTACGCAAAGTACAGCATGAAGAAAGCAGGCAAGCCAAACAAGAGAGTTACAAGCATGTACAGGGCCAAAATTGCAGCACTTGCCGGTACAGCGTATAGGACAATTAGGAGGAGCATAATGACAAGTGGGAACTTGGCAGTCAATTGAATAAGGAAGGTAAGGATATTAAGGAGGGAGGACCGAATCCTCTCTGAGTTCCAATTATTTGTGGTTGTGCTAAAATGATTCGTATCGGGGAAGGAATGATCTGTGTGGGTGTACTGTGGAACCCTTCTCAGTCTCCGGTGGTGACTCTCAGTTCCCAAATCCGGGCTGCTACTTGAAGGCTGAACAGAAGATTGTCGATCAGCAACAAATGTAGAGTAAGACTTTGCCCTTTCACCAGTCATGCTCTCGACCAACCACAGTAGAAAATAGTTCTTCCGAGGAAACTTGAGATGGCCTTTGTAAACTAGCCTGAAAGATAGCAAATGGCACCAAGGGCATGAAATGAATAGGGGCAGTTGTACTGGTAGGTTTGGGAATTTCACAACATTCCAGTCAAACGCCAGAACACAGTTCTTGCAGATGGTGTGGCCGCACCATAGGACATAAGGAACGTTTTCCACAATATTGAAAGATTCCAAGCATATTGGGCATTCCAAACCTTCTTCCCTGCTGGTGCACAAGGAAGAAGCTTCGTCATCGGAGCAATAGGGGCTACAATGGCTCAGCTTTACAGAACCATTTCTTCGTCCTATACTTCCAGCTATTGCTTTTGAGGCGAATTTCCACATTACGCTAGTGGAAGTGAGAGTAGAGCTATGTTAAATGAATTATTGATGTATGAACCAAAGGCTGAAGCAAACTGACATGGATTGAAGATCTGATCCTCAAGTATAATCTATTGAGCAGATGCTCTTCAAGGGAAGACCTGAAATCAATACGATCAAGGAACTTTGTCAATGATCTTGTTTTTAACATAGCACAAAGTGTGTATTTTTTTAAAGACAAAGAATATAACCAATATGTGGAAAGAATTAACAATATTTGAAGCAATGCAATGGATCAAAAAAAAAAAAAAAAAACCCAAAATCCAAGTATAGAAGAGACTCGAGTCTCTGAGAGTGGTAAATACCGTACAAAATACTATGTTAAAAGCACCTATAGGGCATGTCTGGTTACACTTAAGTGGGATTCCATGAATTGGTAGTATTCATCATCATTCAAGCCTCTCCCGCCATAATAGGGTGGGGTCATCCATGGAGCATAAAAAGCTCAATAAAAGAATCAACAGTTTTTTATATGCCCAGATGATGGCGCCAAGTTCCTAACAAGATAACTATTAGCATAAGAGGGACATGACATAAAACCTAGACAACCATTGGCAAGTAGGTAGACCTGAAATTTGTCTATGTAGTTTAAGACTTTAAGCTCATGAAACCAAGGAATACCCTCGAAGTTCACTAGACAATAAAGAGTCTAGATAATTAGTTTTGATATACAATTTGCTACATAATTGCATTCATTTCTTTCACGCATTAGGCCAAAGAGTTCTAAGAAGAAAAAAAATCATGGAATGATAGAACTCATGAGTGAAAAGATCATGAAATTGCAATTCTGTTTCAATGTGTGGTTTGCATAACACAATTCACTGAATTCAGTTCCAATCACTTCCATTTGTTTGATTAGCTTGAATCAATTACCTTGCAATTTTATGAGTGAATTTGCCTCCCCAATATTAATGAGTAAAACAAAACAAAAATATTGGCCACAATCACCTTAATAGTACAACAACAACAAAGTCTTTATTCCATATTTTTGGGCCGGTTTTTGAATCTTTTTCTTCCATTCATCTCTATTAAGGGCCACATCCTCTGTAATACTAAAAAAGACTCATTCTTTGAAACCTCAATCCAAGGCAGTTTAGGTCTACCTCTAGTCTCAGCGGCTCATTCAATTCTATCTTCTCACTTGTCCTTATTGGAGGATCTAGTGGTCTACGTTGTACATGTCCAAACCACCTAAGACTAACTTTATCCTCAATTGACACCACCTTTAACTTCTCACGGATACACTTATTCATTATCATATCTTTTAATGTATTGTCACTCATCCATCTTAGCATCCTTATATCTACTATACTAATTTTTTGGATATATTGTTTCTTAATTGCCCGACACTCTAATCTATAAACATGGTTGGTATAGTCGTCTTATAGAATTTTTCTTTCAACTTCAAAGGTATCTTACGATCACAAAGTACTCCAGAAGTACTCCTTCATTTCAAAACCATCATGTCTTAATTTTATGCATGACATGCTTCTCAATCTCTCAATCATAATAAATGATCGATCATAAATACTGAATAACTATCGCTCCTAGGTCCCTCTTGTTCATCTATATGTACTCCCCCCACATTTCTCTGTCTTTAGGTTGAAGCTACATTTCATATACTATGTGTTTGTCCTACTGATTTTAAAACCCATAAAGTTTGTTTGGTATGCAGATTTTGATATTTCCGGGAATTCCATATCCCTAGGAATAATATTCCTTGACATCAAGTTCCTAGGTATTTAGTTATAATGTGTTTGGTATAACACATAATATTTCTGGGAATATATAATGTGTTCGATATAACAGAAAATATTTATGGGAACATAGAATTCTTAGTTCTTATTATAAATATTGATATGAATATAATATTTTCTTTAGCATATTTTTTCTAAATTGTCCCTATCTAAAAATATAATATTATAATAAAATAATCGAGTCTGATAGAGGTTGAGCCTAGTTGAGTCATGTTGGTTCAAGTTCCTGGTCGTGTTCAAGTTATTGGTCCCTGTGTTGAACGGGGGTAGTCTGGGTGATGTAAAAAATTATCATTATTTCCACCAGGTGGGAATCACAAATATCCACCTCTCACCATGGGATTAGTATTCTTCTCTATGGTGGAAATATAATACCAGGCCAAAAGAATACGTTATTCTCAAGAATTCTACATCTCTACTATTATATCTCTACTATTATAAAGGGGCTTCAAAACGGCTCAAGTTTGAGCCGTCTAAGCCGTGTATATCATCAACCATTTTCTTTTTAAAAAAAATTAAATTATGTAAAAGAAATTGTTGAAAAAAAAGTTTACATTTGTTATATATATTCAAAATGGGGAATTGAACTCAACCAAACAAGAAGAAAACCTCCCACCTTAACCACATGAGCTAGAAAAAATATTTGACTATAATTGAATAATATTCTTATTATACGATATCACACGTGCAAAGCATGTGCATTTACTAGTTAGGATTATGACAAACGCACTAATATAGATGGGAATAGCTTATTCCCATCCATATTACCGCATACCAAATGCTCCCTTAGATTTCAAAGTTTCTCTCCACAACTATTTTTAGCATCTAACCCTTTATTACTCTCCTCGACCAACACAATATTACCAGCAAAAATCATACACTATCGAACCTCCTCGGGAAAAACCTACTAATTTTTTCCATAACTAGCACAAAAAAGGTATAAACTTAATAATGATCCTTCATGTAAGGCAACAATAATAGACAACTCTTTACTTTATCTCCAACTGTTCGCACGATCGTCGCGACTACAACATGTATATCCAGTTAATAGTCTCAATATAGCTACTATGACTTTGTTTTTTCTCTAAAGCCCATCACCTTAATTCCCTACTTTTATTATAAACTTCCTCTAAGTCAATAAAAACCACATTTTTTTTGGACACACACACACACATATATATATATCAAGGTTCAAAGTATCGGTATCGGAATCGGAATCGGTATCGGACTTTTCCTATGAGTATATTGGTATCGGCGATATCGGTAGTATCGGCAGTTTCGGATCGGAGTATCGGATTTTTTGGTATTGGGAAACAAATAATTATCGGTAGTATCGGATTATTTTACATGCTTTTACAACCTTATTATGCTTTCAACCTAGGTTCACAATATCGGTATCGGAATCGGTATCGGACTATTCCTATGATGTTTAATTTTCTTTGCCGAATTGACCGGAACAAAGACCCCCAATGTCGGCATCGGTCAATATTTGGTATCGGTCGGTATCGGATCGGAACATGCCAAACCGTATCGGTATCAGCCGTATCGGATCGGTATCGGCCGTATCGGATCGGTATCGGCCGATACTTTAAACCATGATTATATATATTCATTTTTTCTCTCTATATTTTTAGTAATCTTCTTAATAAGTAAATAGCTTCCGTAGTATAACTTACCGACATAAATTCAAATTAATTCTCTGAAACTTTACATCATTTTCTTACTATTTGCTCAATTACTCTCTCTTATAGTTTATGGTATGGCTCGTAAGCTTCATTGATAGTTGTTACAACTATGTATATATCTCTTATTTTATATATGGGTACTATAGTCTATGATATTGGTTCTTCATTCATCCAACATTTTCTTAATCCTCAGGATTTGGTTGAATAGATCGATAAAGACGTATCAATTTCTTCAAAAGTATTTTCAAACCTCAATAGAAATATCAAGTCCTACCACTTTTCTACTTTTTATTTTCTTTAAAACATTCCTAACGACAAAAAATTATAAATTTACGACAATCACGAACGAACTATGCATCTAAATTAAGCTCTTCTAGGTTGCTATCACTAACTTAGAAAATAACTTCTCCACCTCTCTTAATATCATTTCTCTTATTAGTACATGTTGATTTTCTCTTGATACATTTAATATTACATAGTCTCTCCTCCTTTCTCTACTCTTAGCAAGCTTATAAATATTCTTTTCTCCCTTCTTAGTTTGTAGCCTCCTATAAAATAATATAGACCTTAAATTTAACTTCACTAATTGCTTTCTTAGCTTTCTTCTTTGCTAGTTTATTTCTCGAAGTTCTCTTTATTATAATACTTTCATCACTATTTATACAATATTCTTTTGCCTTGATTATTTTTGGACTTCCTTATTCAACTACCACTTTCTTTATTCCATTGCCTTTAGAAACAACTAAAATCTCTTTTTGCTATGTTTAATACACACAACATAACATTATAAAATCTCTT